>OZ024743.1:126453918-126468918 GCA_964016885.1 Eledone cirrhosa
TAGAAAAAAAAAATGCAAAGTAGTTTCAGATGTTAAAGTCCTTTAATGATAATGCTGTGATACATATTTCAATGACGACAGTGGCCACACGATTCCATATACCCAGTGCCATGACATCATCAGACAGCTTCTTACATAATAAGGTTACATTCCCGAGGCAATCCAAATTGAATCAACAAGGGAACGGACAAAGCGGGTGTTCTTGAATCCTTCACCCGTTCCCTTGTCGATTCAATTTGGATTGCCTCGGAAACGTAACCTTATTATATAAGAAGCTGTCTGATGATGTCATGGCACTGGGTACACGGAATCGTGTGGCCACTGTCGTCATTGAAGTATGTATCACAACATTATCATTAAAGGACTTTAACATCTGAAACTACTTCGCATTTTTTTATTATATATATATAATAGATATATATATATATATATATATATATATATATATATAACTTCACGTTACACTCCCTGGATATATATGTATGTGTGTGTGTGTGTGTGTATGTGTGTTTTCCTCCTTCCAAGTACAACAAACTTCTACTCAAGGAACTAACCGCTGTCAAATTACACATCTCAGGACTGCCACTTTCAATGTTGGCACCCTGAAAAGTATATCAGGTGAAATTGTGGAGCTGATAGAGAGAGAGAATTCGATGTATGCTGTGTACAAGAGGTGAGATGGAGGGGTGCCTCAGCAAGACTACTCACAGGTAAACAATATAAATATAAACTTTTCTGGGTGAGAAATGATAATAGAGTAGGAGGTTTAGGCATTCTATTAGCTGAGAAATAGGTAGATAAGGTGATAGAGGTAGTTAGAGTAAGTGACAGAATTATCAAGCTTAGAATAGATGTAGGAAATAGAATGGTGACAATTATATCTACCAATGCACCACAGGCAAGACTGAGTAAAGAACAAAAGGACTGGTTCTATGAGGGACTTTTACAGACAACCTCAGTTACTAATGAAAGAGTCATCATCATGGCAGGCAACTTCAAGTTGACATGTTGGACAGTACCAGGATAGATTCACAGTGGCTATGGTTATGGTTCAAGTAATTAAGAGAGAGTGTGGCTTCTGAAATTGTGATGCAAATGAACTAAACATTGGCAACAAAAATTTCAGGAAACTGGTTGGCCATTTGATCACATACCAATCAGGCAAACATTCAAGCCAGATTGATTTTTTACTTGTAAGACAACGAGATTGATGGACAGTAATAAATGCTAAGGCCTTCCACAGGGAATAATGTACCGCTCATTACAAGTTAGTTATTAGTGACATCAGAATAAACACAATACGGAACAAGATATGCAGGGAAACGTGGAGACGGGAGGGGGGGGGGGTGAAGAAAAAAGTCCTTTCTGTTAAATATAGTTTTAGAAAGGACTATGGGATGCATTTGATGAGAGTGACGACGAGTTAGATACATATGACATAGTAAACAATTGGAAATTCGTACATGACAACCCAATCCAAACTACCAGCCAGACAGGGTGACCTGGTGGTGGAACAGCACAGTGGTTAGAGCCATTGAAGCCAAAGGTAGGCATGGAAAAACTTGAAATATGGAGGTACCAGAAACCAGTACCAGGGAGCTAAGAGAGAAGCTAGACAACAGGTATACATAGCTCAGAAAGAGGCTGACGAAAGTTTGCCAATGTCTGTGAAGATTAGAGACATGAGGTGTTCCATAATGCAAGGCAGTGTGTCAGTGTGAATCAGAATGTTGTTGGGGAAAAGTGTGTTAGAAATGATACTGATGTTCATAAGAAAGAGGCCAGGAAATGTTACTATGAGAGGCTGATGAATTCAGAGAATGAATGGGAGGATGAGGGATTTACCCCTAATTTACCCAACAGAGGGGCCAGCTATTGAAATTGACAGTTAGGGTCAAAGAAGCAATGAAGGAGATGATGAATGGTAAAGCTGTATCGAGTGAAATAGGGGCCAAACTAGTAACCCACATAGTCTATCAGGTAATCCAAGACAGTCATACACAATGACTACCACAGCAATACAATTATGAATTGCTAGAAGGGTAAAGGGCATGCTCTAGAAAGGAGCAACTACAGAGGAATAAAACTAATGGACCAATTTATGAAAGTGACAGAAAGAATTATAGCATAGCTAATTAGGGAATGAGTCAAATTAAATAAGATACATTTCAGTTTTATGCCTGGGAAAAGTACTACAGATGCCCTCTTCTTAGTGAAATGACTACAAGAGTCGTCCTTAGCCAAGAAGAAGCTGCTATATTTAGCTTTTCTTGATCTAGAAAAGGCTTTGACAGAATACCTTATTCTGTTATCTGGTGGTCCTTAAGAAAATTAGGTGTAAAATTGCAAGAACAGTGCAAGCAATTTACAGAGGAGCTGTCAGTAAAGTGAGAGTAGGAAGTGAATTTAGTGAGGAATTCAAAGTACAAGTAGGAGTTCATAAGAGTTTGGTTCTCAACTGACTACTATTCATCATATTTCTCCAAACTATAACAGAGGGGTTTATGACTGGCTGTCTTTATGCAGATGATCTGGTCCTTATAGCCGAATCCATAAAACAAAACTAGAAAATAAATTCCAACTAAGTAAACGGGATTTGGGATCAAAAGGTCTGAGAGTAAACTTTGCCAAAACTCAAGTGCTAGTAAGTAGGAAAGAAGATGGGACCTTGCTTCCTTCAGGGACATGGCCTTGTTCAATATGTAGAAAAGGGGTAGGCAAAAACTCTATATGATGTACACAATGTAAATATTGGGTACTTAAGATATGTAGTGGAATAACAGGTAGACTAACATGATGGGAAGACTTTGTATGTAGAAGATGCACATGGCAGTGATATAGACCTTTTCCAATCACATGAAGGATCCATAGAAGTGGTTAATAGTTTCTGCTAACTAGGAAACATAATTAGCAGTGGATAAGGGTTCTCTGAGAGCATAATAGCTAGAATAAGAATAGGATGGAAAACGTTAAGAGAGCTACTCCCATTGTTGACAACAAAAGGTTTCTTCCTAAATACAAAAGGACGGCTGTATGATGTCTATGTGAAAAGTCTGATGCTGCATGGTAGTGAAACATGAGCAGTGACTGCAGAGGATATGCATAGACTGGGAGGAAATGAAGTAGCCATGCTTTGTTGAATGTGAAATGTAAATGTGAGAGAAAGGTAGAGCTTGGATGAACAGAGGGAGAAACTAGGTTTAAGAGGAATCCAAAATGGTGTACAAGAGAGAAAACTGTGTTGGTACAGACATGTGATGTGCATAGATGATTATCACTGGGTGAAAAAATGCCAGGAAATCCCAGTGGAAGGAAGCAAGAGTAAAGGTAGACCAAGGAAGATCTGAGGGAAGGTGGTAAGAGCTGATTTCAAATCACTGAAACTCACAGATGACGAAGGAATGCGACAAGTGGGAAGATGCTGAGCATGGAAAAACAGGTGTAAAAACAATGATGATGATAATAGATAACATTCCTGGAAGTTTCTTCAACATGTGCTTTCTCCCAATGCACAAATATCACAGACTGTTTAATAGGCACACAGTCAAATGTTAATTCTCCACTATGCCTGACCTAGCAGAGATAGTTGCAGCAATAACAGTTAAAAGATTCAGGAGCACCCAACCAACATGAACAAAATGATAGCAACGGACTGACTGGATGCCCTTGTAGAGTAGTAATTTCCAGCCACACCAGTCAATGTGTATCACTAAGAGGACTTCACACACATTTCACAACTAATGAGACCTCTTCCTCCTCTCTGTTGTGATAGATACAACCTGTCCACGTCACTTTTGGGGGTGTAGAGCCCTTTGTAGTGTCATTATTTTCCTGGTATTTCTATCAAGCTATTTAAGTTCATCACATCTCCACTCTATCGCATCAGTGCTATACCTTAGCACTGCAACAGCCCATGTATTGATGTCCAGTATCTTATTCCTACCACTTAACTTCGTCTTTAACACCAACTTTAGTCTCTGTTTATATTCCTTTGATGATAGTTCTTTCATTTCTTTCTCTTTCATTTGGTTTGTTTCCAAGATACCTAAGTACTTATACCAGTTGTCATCAATTTCCTTCATAACTTGTCTGTTTGGTAATTAAATTCCTTCCATCTTATCAATTTTATATCGCTTCACATTTTTAGCATCGTCCACATTTTTATGCCAAATTCCATTCCTATGTCTGTACTGTCTGGTTTATCTTCAACTCACATCTTCCGCACTCATAACCAGCCATTCACCTTCTCAGCACCAATGAAATGGAACCATTCACAATACAAGCAGCAAAGGTGAAAGACTGAAATATTCTTCTCTTGATCTTCACAACTCCCAATGTTTGTCTACATGATGTCAGCTCAGTCTTCCAACCATCCATACTGCTCACCAGAAACTGTTTAATGTTAGCTGCAATACCAAACATTTCCAAACATTCTACTATCCAACTATATGGCACCATGTTGTAAGCCTTGTAGTAATCGATCCATGCCATGGCAAGATGTGTGTGTATCCTTTTACAATCTTTAAGGATCGCCTTATCAATCAATAATTGATACTTAGTCCCCCTTCTTCTTCTCCTACATCCCTTCTGCACTGCAGGTAGTGTCTCCTCCAGATATTCATATATTGCCTCAGCAATGGCACCTGTCATAAGTTTCCACATAAGGGGGGAGGGAGGCAAGAGATAGGTCTAAAGTTGTCAATTGTATTTCCATTGCTGGCAACCTCTCTCCTTCATTCAAGATCTTATTCAGTTACTCAGCAATTCTCCCATGAAAAGCCTCAGCTTTTTCAATCAGAATCCTTGCACACCATTTCTGCCGGGAGTTTTCCAATTTGGTATCTTTCTACACTGGATAGTTACCATATCAGTTGTTATCTCCAATTCTCCCTGTTGATCATCCCCAATGCCATTTTTGATGTTAGTCAGCCATTCCACACTTCTATTGTGCTCTTTTCCTACACTCTAGATATCGCTCCAAAATTCTAACTTTCATCCACATCAGGGATTACATCATCATTTAACTCCTGATAGAATCTCTTCTGATTTTGTTGGAAACATACATTCTTCTTATACTGTGTGATCCGTTGTTCATACCTCTTAATCTTTGCAGCTTTGGAAAGTACCTTTTGTTTCAGCTCCTCAATTACCATAGTAATCTTATTTCTCCTGATATTGTACTTCCCTTATTATTATTATCATTGTTATTATCAATTATTTTATTGTCTTGTTGTTGCTGATGTTGTGGTTGTCAATGTTAGTTTTGTTGGCTTTGGCCAACTCAACACGGTATTAAAAAGATAAATGGCATTTGACCTAAAGGCCAGTCGACGTAACAGTTTTGTTGTTGGAGATGCTGTGGTGTGGCTTTGGTCATCTACAGACTTTTTGTCTGCATCCCATCATCCCCCAAACTCTATGATCATGTGTACAGGAGTGTAAGTGTACATGTGCAGTGTATATGGTTGTGAGCGAGTCTCCCCATGTGTGTGTGAATGTGTCTGTGTGTGCAGTAATAGGCCTATATACATCTGAACTAGGATACCATCAGATAGATTTCTGGTTTTGCTTGATTAACAAGTCTGATGAGCAAATCAAGGCAGGTGTTGGGTCTATAACACAAATATGTACCTTGAGCCACTCATCTGTGAAACGTTTGTAACTGAGCCTAATCAAAAGACTCTCAATGTGAAACCTTATTTTGTTCTTAATATATATATATATATATCTATATATATATATACATATACATATATATATATATATATGTACATATATATATATATACATATATATATATATATATACATATATATATATATATATACATATATATATATATACATATATATATATATATACATATAGAGAAAATTGAGGTTGGTAATGGCACATGGAATATATAAGAGACAGAATACTTTTTTGTGAAAAAACATAATTTTATAAGGTAAGGAAATAATAAAGGGTATAAAAAATGACCGGTTTCGATGGGTCTGCAAAAGCCATCTTTTCAAATGTTGATTAATATTAAGAAAAATTAATAATACGAAGAGTTAAAATTTGAGACTTGAAAATTCAAGTATAAAATTCATTGTGGGATTTCATAGCAGTTTTCATCTAGGTAGCAACAACAGGTTGACTGCTGTGTCCCTTTCTGGTAGTGAATGAAATCCCACAATGAATTTTATACTTGAATTTTCAAGTCTCAAATTTTAACTCTTCGTATTATTAATTTTTCTTAATATTAATCAACATTTGAAAAGATGGCTTTTGCAGACCCATCGAAACCGGTCATTTTTTATACCCTTTATTATTTCCTTACCTTATAAAATTATGTTTTTTCACAAAAAAGTATTCTGTCTCTTATATATTCCATGTGCCATTACCAACCTCAATTTTCTCTATAACCTTCGTTTTGTGTAGAAAATTACACTTTTCATATATACATATATATATATATATATATACATATATACGTATATATATACATATATACATACATATATATATATATACATATATATCTATCTATCTGTCTATCTAAGGCGGGTAAAATTACCGAGATCCATGGACGAGTTCTCTCCAGCGGTCTCTGTCCCTCATTATCGCTGCCATGTCCTGCATCTCCAACAGACCAGTGTCTGTCCTTAGGGCATCAACATACGTTAACCTTGGTCTTTCTCTTCTAGTGTGTCCATGTAGGGGCTCCCAAAGGAGTACTGAGAGCAATGTCAACTCTGGATGTCGGTGAGCATGTCCAGCTAACCTCAGTCTCCTCTGTGTCACTTTTGAGCTGACTTTTGGGATGCTCCCATACAGCTCTGAGTTTTTCATCCTCAGTGTATACTGATTAATGTTCAGAGCCATCCTCAGCATTCTCGTGTAGCACCCATCCACCATCTGAGTGAGTTTCTTGGTCAGTGTCCAAGTCTCAGACCCATACAACAGCACAGACTCCACTACAGCAATGAAGAGGCGGATTTTCAGGTCTCTACGAAGGTCCGACTTCCACACCGATCTCAAGCTATGGCACGCCGCCCAGGCCTTGCTCTTCCTCTCAACCACATCATCTTCCGTATTCCCAATCTTTGCTCCCAAATACAGGAAGTCCTCAACCAATTCCAGCGGCTTCCCGCCTACATTAGTGATCCTCTCTGGCTTCTCAACATTCTCTACCAGATATTTTGTTTTAGTCTCATTCATTCTCAGCCCCACACTCATCGACACAGTCTCAACCTCCCGCATCAAATCCTCTGCCTCCTTCACTGTATTTGTCACCAAAACTATGTCGTCGGCAAATTCAGCATCCGATACCTTTTTCGCCCTAACTCTCCTGCTCTGAGCCGGTGCTACAGTAAAGCCAGAGTCCTGGTGTTTCTCCAGTGCAAGGCGCATACAATAGTCCACTACGATGATAAAAAGGTAGGGAGCCAATGTATCTCCCTGGAGCACTCCAGCCAGTATCTCAAAGAACTCTGTCATCCCATCAGGTGTAATGACTTGGGCTTTGGTGTTGGTGTAGAGCAGTGATATCAGGTCCACTATCTTCTTGGGGATTCCATAAGCCTGTAAGATCTTCATCAGGCAGTAACGGTCCACAGAATCAAAGGCCTTCCTAAAGTCAATGAAAACCATGACCGCAGGAAGGCACTTTGCTCTAGCTCCCTCTAATATCCTCCTCAGCATCAGGATGTGACTGGTGGTTGATCTACCCTCTCTGAAGCCGTTCTGGTTGTCCCTGAGCTTCTTCTCCATCTTAGGCTGGATCCTGTTAAGAATCATCCTGTTGAGGGTCTTTGCCACAAGTGACGTCAATGAGATCCCCCGGTAGTTGTTGGTGTTAGAGAGATCTCCCTTCTTTGGCACTGGGACGATGTTACTGATCCTCCACTGATTCGGGGCAACTCCTTTCTCCAGTGCCCCATTACAGAACCCCAGGATGATATCATCAAAATCACACCTCATCATCACCTCTGATGCCACTCCATCTTCTCCATGAGCCTTGCCCTCCTTGATCCTCTTCTTGGTTCTCTGAAGCTCCTCTCTGGTGAAGGGCTCTGTCTCAACATCCAGTTCCTCAAACAGCCGCCTGATCTCCCCAGTGCTCTGGGCTGTGGAGGGTGGCTCTCCTAGTAGGGTCCTAAAATGGTCTAGCCATTTCCTCTTCCTATCCTCGGGCCCCGTTCCCTGGATCTGACTCGAACACCTTCTCTTCCTCCCTGTGATCTCGTTGATGATCATCCAGATCTGTCAACCGCTCTCTCCACACTTCTGATCTTCTCTATCAGTGCCTCCTCTCTGACCTCAGTGTAAGCGGTACAGAGCTCTTCCCTCATCACCTCCACAGTCTCCATCCTCTCCTCCGTAGGATCAGCATAGAATTGGTCCCTGGCAGCTTTCAGGTGTTCTCTGGCTGCACACACTTTTGGGTTTGCAGAGCTGACGTGCTTCCCTTTGTTCTTTTTCCTCGGCACCAGGGTTTCACTTGCTTCCGCCACTGCATAGGTGAAGTGCCCGTACCTCCTCGTCACACTCTCCCCAGTCCATCCAATCTCTCTCTCCTCTGACTCTCCACACAGAGCACTAAACCTGTTTCTCACTTCCACTGTGAACCTCTCCTGTAGCTTATCATCTTCCTTGAAAGCTCCCCAGTCATAGATTGTTCTCCGGGGCTGAGCCTTGCTCTTTCTTAAGCTCACACGGACCTCACTCATAACAAGCCGGTGGTCACTACCCAGTGTACTGAAATAGCTGTATGGTTCCGTGTTCAGAACACTATTCCGCCACTTTTTCCTCACCAGAATGAAATCAATCTGGGACTTGGACAGGTGCATATCTGAGATGTAGGTCCACATCTTCCCCAGATTCTTCCTAAACCTTAGGTTGGTCGCCATTAAGTTCGCCTCCAGCAGGGTGTCTCTCAGTAGTCTTCCATTTCGGTTGGTGTTGTTATGGAACATACACATATACACATATATACATATATATACACATATATACATATATATATATACACATATATACATATATATATATATATATACATATATACATATATATATATATACATATATACATATATATATACATATATACATATATATATATATATATACATATATACATATATATACATATACATATATATACATATATTTATATATAGATATACATATATATATATAAACAAGCAAATTATAAACGTAAACATGTAAGTATGTTTTTGAAACGGTGCGCGAGTTTGAAATTAGAAATTAGAAATTATAAGCTTTCACCGTATTTTAGACTAAAGAAATTTCTATCCTGATAGTGGGGTTTATAACCCTCGGAGGAATGGAAAAAGATGAGTGTTGCCGTACATGTACGGCAACACTCATCTTTTTCCATATATATATATACATATATATATATATATATATATATATATATATATATATATATATATATAATTAGTAAATTTGTATTCCAATGTAACTAAGTAGTTGCATTGGATGGAGTCAACCGACGTCAGAGATTGCTCAACGTATAATAAAGTGTGTTTTAAAATCCCGAGAAAATATGGAGAAGAAGTTTACGAAATGGAAATGCGGGTATATAGAATTTATTAGGTAACAATTGTTTCTATAGTGTATGGGTTACCTATACCTCGCTATTTGAATAATATACAAATATTATCATAAACCGAAGGTACACTCTAAGCACACACACCATGTCTTCAGACCTTTGTATTAGAATGATATGAAAATATTTTATACACTAGATAAAAGATAAAGAAGGAGGTAGTAAGAGAAGGGGAAGAGGGAAGTGAGTAGGGTGGAGGGAGTCTTAGGATTTAAGACTGTCAGACTAGTAGAGATTGTGAGGAGAGAATGTTTTGGCAGCAGTTAGCTTAATGAAGCGTGCTAAGGTTGGCGTGGAAGTAGATACTTCTAGTGGTGTTGTTCGGACAAAATTTAGTTAAAGGGGTCAAAGTGGTACAGTGTCACAGACAAGTTATTAGGGCTATTATAGTAGCAGGTTATTTCTAAAGGGGTCCAGAAAAACAGTGTTTAGTACTATTATTATAGAAAGCCATATCCTGTGTATAAACATATAAGACAGAAATCTGCAACGGTGGTGTAAAAAGGTAACATTATATGCATTTAAAAAAAGAAAAAGTCGTTTTCAAACGATGGTTACAGTATAGAGAACGTTCAATTTTGCTGTTCAAAAGTTTGTTTACCGAAGTTAAAATGCAGTATATCTCTAAATTGCATAACTTGCAGAATCGATGATTTTGCTGATATGCAGGCGCAGCTGCAATAATTTGCCAATCAAGGGAGAACGCTTGATTGTTCCTCCGAAGCTGCCAGGCTTTATCGGCGAGGGTTGTTACGGAGCGCATTTTCTCGTGCCTGATCGAAGATCGATGTTGGTATAGGCGGGCCTTGAAAGAGGTTGCGGTACATCCGACGTAATACCATTTGTTGGTACCGGAATTTATTGTACATCGGTAGACAATATTGCGTGCTAGGCACTGGTTATTCAGTGGGCACGTACCTGGTTTGGTGCAGTTACAATTATTTTTATGTTTTGCAGTAGAATCCTGGATAGTTTGGTGGGGTTGTGGTTGCGTGTTAGTGCGTTGTATGTTGCTATGCTGGTGCGCTAAGTCATTAGGGATGTACTTATTCAGTATTGCTGAGTTGAGTTTTCTAATTAGTTGTTCTATGTTAGGTGCAGTGGAGTATGAGAGTCTAATGGTGCGCGAGTTAAAGATTTTATAGTATTTATGTGAAGTTGTAAAGTGTTTATTGATTAGTGTATAGAATTGTGAGATAATCTTAGTGCTAATAGAAGAATTGTACACAGGGTTATACCATATGTACTCTCTACGTCTGACTCTATTTGCTGGTTTGCACCTATTAGTATGCCTATTGATGTGTGTGTGTGGTGCAATACTAGTTCGACTTAGATGTGTTTTATTCATAGTACTTATGTGGTTATCGTCTAGATATTCAATTTTCTCGCAGTAACCAGCTTTTCTAAGTGCGTCATTATAATATTCAGCATGCTCGTTGAAGGTCTGCAAATTAGACGACAGTCGGGAGATCCTTATGGATATATTTTTAGGGATAGATTTAATAATAGAATGAGGATGGTTCGATTTTACATTAACGTACTTAAGATTTTCATTAAGTTTGTGAAATGGCTCTATATTACCGTTATTAAGGTTGAAGGTGACATCTAAGAAGTTGACTACCTTAAGATTGTGTTCGAAGGTAATATTAAGCCCTAGTTCTAAGAAAAGTTTCCTAATGTTTTTACGTCGCCTTTCTAGGTTTTGTTTGTTCATATTCTTGACTAATAGAAGTGTATCGTCGCGGTATATTCCGCCGTGGAGGTCCGTAAATTCGCTCTGGAGTCTATGGGCTGTATAGATCCCAACCAAATCCGTGACCTCCGCTGAATCATTAGAACCCATCGTAATGTCGAATTCCGAGGGTCTATCCTGCGGACCCAATAACTATTTTCAAAGTGCACTACTGTGCGTCTAGCTTCAAGTATAATATTAATTTCCTCAGCTTTAGAATTGCCTTTTTGGTATATTAATCTGCGAGAATCCTGGTTATCGAGTTGAGCTCTGCTGATGATGAATTATAAACCGTGACCATCTCCGCTGAAAGTTTTCATGAAATAGTCTTACGATTATACAGAGCATTTGAAGTTTTTCCAAATTGAAGGATAGGTATCTTGAACTTTATTTTATCATGAGTTAAGGCTCTATTGATTTTTCCCTGGATTTCAATAAATTCTGTGGATGAATTTATATCCTGATTCTCTTTAGGATGAGTTTAAATTATTTTTCCCACATCTTACGTTAATTAGTTTTCCCATTTTGACGCTATAGTCACTTATATACTATGGAATGCTGTTCGCTTTTCGCTGCAGTGTTTTCTATACCTTTCATTTATATATATATATATATATATATATATATATATATATATATATATATATATAAATATATACATATGTGGGGGCATATTGTCTATATGCTTCAGCTTGTACCCATGGGAGGTCGGCTACTCTATATTACTGCGTGACGCCAGAGGTCACGGTCGTGTGTCATTGTCTTCGAGAGGTGTAATTGGGTAAGGTCGGCTTTTATCACCTCATCCCAGGTCTTCTTGGGTCTCCCCACTCCGCGGTTTCCATCAACTTCTAGTGCTCTGCACCTTTTTATGCAGCTGTCATCCTTCATACGCATCACATGTCCATACCAGCGCAACCGCCTCTCCTGCACACAGCATTTGATTCCTCTTATGCTCAGTCTCTCTCTCAATTCATTTATGCTTTGTCGTTCACGTATATTACTGTTACACATCCATCGGAGCATGCAGGCTTCGTTTCTCTCTAATCTACGTAAGTCTTCCACCTTCAGCGCCCAGGTCTCACTACCATGCAACATCGCTGTTCGTATACACGCATCATACAGTCTGCCTTTCATTTTGAGGGAGAAGCTTTTTGCAGCTAACAATGGCAGTAGTTCCCTGAACTTCTTCCATCCCGTTCTTACCCTAGTTATATATATATATACATATATATATATATAGATACATACATATATATATATATGTATATATATATATATATATATATATATATATATATATATATATATATATATATATATATATATATACACATATATATATATATATATATATACATACATATATATATATAGATACATATATATATATATATATATAGATACATATATATATATATATATATATATATATATATATATATATATAGATACATCATCATCATCATCATCATCGTTTAACGTCCATGTTCCACGCTTGCATGGGTTTGGACAGGAGTTTTCCCACTTGAGGTAAGAGTGGTTGTCTTGCTCGCATAGGACTGTCTGGCGGATTTTCGACCGCTGGATGCCCTTCCTAACACCAACCACATTTACAGTGTGGGACTGGCAGGTTTTTACCGTGTTGCCTACACAGCCACATTACAGCGTGGACTGTGTGTTTTTTTTGTCGTGACACCTACACGATCTCATTTGTTTCGGACTGGATGTTGTGGCACCAACATAACTTTACATTGAAAGGGGCGGTGTGGATGGGGTGGGGTGGGGTGGGACGGGGGTGTATTTTGTTAGAGATGCCTACTGACTGTAGTAGGTTTTACTTTGTATTTAGGTAAGGCGGGTCTTCTCTATTACTGAGTACCGCCAAAGATCTCGGTCCAGTGACATTGACTTGGAGAGGTGTAAGTGTGTGAGGTCGGAATTTATCAGGTCGTCCCAGGTTTTTCTGGATCTGCCTACTCCGTGGCTACCCTCTATCTTTATTGCCGTGCACTTTTTTATACAGCTGTCGTCTTTCATGCGCATCACGTGACCATACCAATGTAGCCTTCTCTCGAGTAAACAACATCTGATCCCTCTTATTTTTAATTTACATATATATATATATATATATATATATAGATACATATATATATATATATATATATATATATATATATATATATATATATATATATATATATATAGATAGATACATATATATACATATATATAGATACATATATATAGATACATATATATATATATATAGATACATATATATATATATATAGATATATATATATATATATATATATATATATATATATATATATATATATATATATATATATATATATATATATATATATATATATATACATATATATATATACATACACAGTTCAAGAGTAACCAATCTCTTAAAGAGGGAGATTGAGATAGTAGAGGAGATATGAGAGGAAAGATTGGTGAGTTAGTTAGAAGCCAAAGCGTAAAGGCATGTGCTCAATGTGCAATATGCAGTAGAAAGCAGCTAGGTGGCTGGGTTCATGCAGTGGTTAGGTGCGCAGAGCTGGAAATATTCATTAGTTAAGAAAAACAAGACCACAAATTTCACAAGGAAGACATTATTAAAAGATTGTCAACATATTTAGTTTGATGTAAGGAATGTAGAGAATAATAATAATAATAATATTAATAATAATAATGATTAAAATATACATATATATATATATATATATATATATATATATATATATATATATATATATATATATATATATATATATATATATATATGTATATATATATATATATATATATATATATATATATATATATATATATATATATATATATATACATGTATATATATATATATATATATATATATATATATATATATATATATATATATATATATATATATATATATATATATATATTTATATATATATATATATATATATATATATATATATATATATATATATATATATATATATTTATATATATACATTTATATATATACATATATATATACATATATACATATATATATATATACGTTATTCCAGGTTGAATCGGAGGTAACCACAGTAAGTAAGGTACTCAATACATTGCAGAGTATAAAAGTTTTAATATAGATGAGATTCTACAGGACTAGAACTGTTTCATTCTTTAGAAATCATTGATGATTTCTAAAGAATGAAACAGTTCTAGTCCTGTAGAATCTCATATATACATATATATATATATATATATATATATATATATATATATATATATATATATATATATATATATATATATATATATACATTTATATATATACATATATATATATTTCGTTTCTGAATTTGTTTAGCAAGATTCTTTCTCTCAAATCGTGTGTTGAAACCAATATTGTTATATTAGCAAGACATACCCGTTCCAAAGACCCTCATGTATAGATAAGAAATGTATAACCTGTAAAATAAGCCCCCATATTAACTGTAAAACTAGAAATGTAGTGTATAGCATAAGATGTACTGAAGGACAATGTAGAAACAAAAATATAGTGTACATAGGTGAGACAGCTCGTAGTATAGGGGAACGAATAAATGAACACTGGCGAGACCTTCAAGATAATAAAGAATCATCTG
>OZ024743.1:126473918-126481418 GCA_964016885.1 Eledone cirrhosa
TTTTTTTTGTCGTGACACCTACATGACCTCATTTGTTTCGGGCTGGATGTTGTGGTACCAACATAACTTTACATTGAAAGGGGTGGTGTGGATGGGGTGGGGGTAGTGGGACGGGGAGGGTCTATTTTATTAGAGGTGCCTACTGACTGTAGTAGGTTTCACTTTATACTTAGGTAAGGCGGGTCTTCTCTATTACTGTGTAGCGCCAAAGCTCTCGGTCCATTGACATTGTCTTGGAGAGGTGTAAGTGTGTGAGGTCGGAATTTATCAAGTCGTCCCAGATTTTTCTGGATCTGCCTACTCCGTGGCTACCGTCTATTTTTATTGCCCTGCACTTTTTTATACAGCTGTCATCTTTCATGCGCATCATGTGACCATACCAACGTAGCCTTCTCTCGAGTAAACAACATCTGATCCCTCTTATTTCTAATTTTTCCCTTAGTTCCTTTATGCTTTGCCGTTCACGTATATTACTATTACACATCCAGCGGAGCATGCAAGCTTCGTTCCTCTCCAGTCTGCGTATATCCTCTGCACACAATGCCCAGGTCTCACTGCCATGCAACATTGCTGTTCGTATGCAGGCATCATACAGCCTGCATTTCATTTTTAGGGAGAACCCTTTAGCGAGCGGCTAATAGTAGTATATATAACAATTTGTCAGCATTTTCTTTTCCTTTTACCAATATATATATATATATATATATATATATATATATATATATATCATCACCGTTTTACGTCCGTTCTTCCACGCTAGCATGGGTTGTCCTGTTGTGGGCAGTGTCTGGTCGGCTGACCATGCCTTGATCATACAGGAACTGATTTGGCTTGATTTCTACAGCTGGATGCCCTTCCTAGCACCAACCTCACTTACAGTGAGTGCTGGATGCTTTTTCGTGGTGCTTACACGTCCACTTTACAGTGTGGGCTGGGTGCTTTTTTGCCGTGGCACCTCCACGACCAACTTGCGGTGGGAGGTATGGGGGCATATTGTCTATATGCTTCAGCTTGTACCCATGGGAGGTCGGGTACTATATATATATGTATATATATATATACTATATTATATATGTATATATATATATATATATATTTATATATATATATATATTTATATATGTATATATATATATATTTATATATGTATATATATATATATTTATATATGTATATATATATATATATGTATGTATATATATATATATTTATATTTATATATGTATATATATATATTTATATATGTATATATATATATATATGGCTTAGTGGTTAGAGCATTGGGCTTGCAATCGAAAGGTTGTGAGTTCAATTCTCAGTCCGGGTGATGTGTTGTTTCCTTGAGCAAGACACTTTATTTCACATTGCTCCAGTTTACTCAGCTGTAGAAATAAGATGATAGGACTGGAGTCCATATCATTCCACTGCAAAGTGGTCGTGGAGGTGCCACGCCAAAAAAGCACTCAGCACTCACTGTAAATGAGGTTGGTGTTAGGAAGGGCATCCAGCTGTAGAAATCAAGCCAGAATCAGTTCCCGTCTCACCCTTGCAAGCAGGAAAAAGCGGATGATGATGATATATATTTATATATATGTATATATATATATATATATATATATATATATATATATATATATATATATATATATATATATATATATATAATATACGTATATATATATATATATATACGTATATATATATATATATTTATATATATATGTATGTAAATATATATATATATGTATGTATATATATATATATATATATATGTATATACGTATATATATACACATATATATATATATATATACGTATATATATATATATATGTATATATATATATATATATATATATATGTATATATATATATGTGTAGATATATATATATATATATATATATATACATATATATATATACATATATATATATATATATATACATATATATATATATATATATATATATATACATATATATATATATATATATATACATATATATATATATATATATATATATACATATAAATATATAGATACATACATATCACGACCTTTCAGACCTGTATTAGTTGGGGTGAGGTCATATATTTTATCGTTCCTGGGGTTTTTAACCCTAGGAAAGGAAAATGCTTCTCTGATGATCTTTGCTTTTCCATTAATATCCATGTGATATCTAATGTTTTGCAACGTGAAACTGTACAGTAAGGGCCATTTGAATAGGTAAATATTTATATTATATTTTTTAATTTTGATTAATTTTAATTGTAAATTAATTTTGATTTATTTTGAAAAATTGGTTGAATTTTACTTGTTCTGCTTATCTTGATATTAAGTTCTGGTATATCAAATTATTACCATAGAACCACCTTAAATCATAGACACCCTATGTATTTCTGGCGGTACATTGTACCCTCAGATATATTAACCTTATTCATTATTCTCCAATTATGTAGAGAAAAAATTCTGTCGTTCTATCTAGCTGCTAAAAATTTTTTTTTTTTGGTAGCGAACATAGACAACAAATCTACGATTTCCCGCCTTCACTATACACCAAAGTATTTATGGGTCACTTTCACGACCTTTCAGACCTGTATTAGTTGGAGTGAGGTCATATATTTTATCGTTCCTGGGGTTTTTAACCCTAGGAAAAGAAAATGCTTCTCTGATGATCTTTGCTTTTCCATTAATATCCATGTGATATCTAATGTTTTGCAACATGAAACTGTACAGTAAGGGCCATTTGAATAGGTAAATATTTATATTATATTTTTTAATTTTGATTAATTTTAATTGTAAATTAATTTTGATTTATTTCGAAAAATTGGTTGAATTTTACTTGTTCTGCTTATCTTGATATATATATATATATATATATATATATATATATATATATATATATATATATATATATATATATATATATATATATACGTATATATATATATATATATATATATATACGTATATATATATATATATATATACGTATATATATATATATATATATATATATATATATACGTATATATATATATATATATATATATATATATATATATATATATATATATATACGTATATATATATATATATATATATATACGTATATATATATATATATATATATATATATATATATATATATACGTATATATATATATATATATATATACGTATATATATATATATATATATATATACGTATATATATATATATATATATATATATGAGAGACGTAAAATAAGAAAATTATAAAATTAACTTACTTACTAAAATATCACTTCCAACTAATTAGTTTCTGGAATGGAATAAATATATTTTCCGAAGAAGATACAGAGAAGCATTCCGTCGTCAGGGAGGTCTATTCTCATCTAAGTATCCGGGCAAAGCGTGGACACTGGAAACTTATTAAAAAATAATTCAGTGGATAGGAAATAGCAAAGCGTGGACTGAATTCCTAGCCATTGAGAAAATCACTGCCTCTGCGTCGGTGGCAATTTCAAAAAGAATCAATCACGTGACATCGAGGTCAATCAGTGGAAAGTGGTTTGCTAATAAGACAGCGGCCTGCTACCATAGTAGCAGTCATGGCCAATATTGCTCGACAAATAATTTGGAGATAATTATAAAGAATTAATATCTAGTAACATATATATACATACAGATGCATATCAATGCTAGCAAATATATAGGTTTTGTCTTAGTAACTTTGTGGTTCAATGCATGGGGTTGCAGAACAATAATATGAGAGACGTAAAATAAGAAAATTATAAAATTAACTTACTTACTAAAATATCACTTCCAACTAATATTGAACCACAAAGTTACTAAGACAAAACCTATATATTTGCTAGCATTGATATGCATCTGTATGTATATATATGTTACTAGATATTAATTCTTTATAATTATCTCCAAATTATTTGTCGAGCAATATTGGCCCTGACTGATGCTATTGTAGCAGGCCGCTGTCTTATTAGCAAACCACTTTCCACTGATTGACCTCGATGTCACGTGATTGATTCTTTTTGAAATTGCCACCGTCGCAGAGGCAGTGATTTTCTCAATGGCTAGGAATTCAGTCCACGCTTTGCTATTTCCTATCCACTGAATTATTTTTTAATAAGTTTCCAGTGTCCACGCTTTGCCTGGATACTTAGATGAGAATAGACCTCCCTGACGACGGAATGCTTCTCTGTATCTTCTTCGGAAAATATATTTATTCCATTACAGAAACTAATTAGTTGGAAGTGATATTTTAGTAAGTAAGTTAATTTTATAATTTTCTTATTTTACGTCTCTCATATTATTGTTCTGCAACCCCATGCATTGAACCACAAAGTTACTAAGACAAAACCTATATATTTGCTAGCATTGATATGCATCTGTATGTATATATATGTTACTAGATATTAATTCTTTATATATATATATATATACGTATATATATATATATATATATATATATACGTGTATATATATATATATTAAGGGGGGGAAGAAAATTTTAAAAATTAAGTCGTTGGTTATATATATATGTATATATATATATATATATATATATATATATATATATATATATATATATATATTAAGACAGGGGGGAAGAAAAAATTGGCTTTACTTGTGCTTTCAACAAATTTATTTTCTTCACAAAATCCAAAAATAATTTTTTTCCGGATTAGAAATTTTTTTGATTTTGTGAAGAAAATAAATTTGTTGAAAGCACAAGAGAAGCTATTTTTTTCTTCCCTCCTGTCTTAATATACCTAACAGTACCAAGGATTACACACATTTTCCAATATATATATATATATATATACGTATATATATATATATATATATATATATATATATATATATATATATATATATATATATATATATGTATGTATATATATATATATATATATATATATGTATGCATATATATATGTATGCATATATATATATATATATATATATATGTATGTATGTATATATATATATATGTATGTATATATATATATATATGTATATATATATATATATGTATGTATATATATATATATGTATATATATATATATGTATATATATATATATATATATATATATATATATATATATATATACGTATATATATATATATATATATATATATATATATATACGTATATATATATATATATATATATATACGTATATATATATATATATATATATATATATGTATATATATATATATACGTATATATATATATATATATATATATGTATATATATATATATACGTATATATATATATATATATATGTATATATATATATATATATATGTATATATATATATATATATATATATATATATATATATATATATATATGTATATATATATATGTATATATATATATATATATGTATATATATATAAATATGTATATATGTATATATATATATAAATATGTATATATATATATGTATATATATATGTATATATATATATATATGTATAACTTTGAATAACTTTGAAATGTTTGGGCCAGTATTGGCCCAGGCCATGTCTAACTTAATAGCACCACCTGGCGAAGTCTTTCAATTCAGGATTTGGGCACCATGGCCCATTCGAGAAGAGAATTACTGTTTGCGGAGACATATCCGGGTGTGGGTGGTTTGTCCGGGATTACTTGGAGGAATTTGTCCAAAGACTTCTTGAATTTTGTGTGGTCAGTTTCTGTTTTGACGTGTCCTGGTGTGATGTTGAAGAGAGCAGGGCCGATTGAGGTAAAATAATTGTGCCGTATTGTTGTTATGAGTTGCGATTTAGATTTTTGAATGGGACGGATAGCACGGGGCCCAAGCCTTGGGTGTATCTTGAAGGCGATGCCAACATCATTTGGGCAGTGATGATGGAACATTTTCCACATCATGCAGATAATATAACGCTCACGGCGACGTTGGAGTGAGTAAAGTTTCAGGTTTTCTAATCGACCCCAGTAGTCAAGGTCTGACATGCCATCTATCTTTTTCGTGATTGCCCTTTGAGGAGCTTCAAGTTTCATGATACTTTGTTTCGTGTGGGGAGACCACAGTGGACAACAGTATTCAAGGTGTGGTCGGGCAAAAGTAGAGAAGAGAAGGATAATGGTGCGGGAATCTCTCGACTGGAAGGTTCTGAGGATCCAGGAACACATTCTGCGGGCCATGTCAACTTTGCTGCTTATATGCGTGGTCCAGCTTATGTTGCTGTCCACGGTTACTCCCAAGTCTCTGATGTTGTTAGATGCCACGAGAGTTTCCCCGGAGGGAAGGGAGTACGGGAGTTTCAGAGCATCCTCTTTTCCAAAGTGGATCAGTTCGAATTTGTGTTCGTTCAGAAACATGTTGTTCTTTTCTGCCCATTGGGTAACAGCCAGTAGGTCTGACTGAAGGCTTATCCGGTCATCCACGCCATTGATGACCTTTTGGAGCTTGGAATCATCAGCGAAAATTTTAATGTTGCTGTGTTTGATGATGTCAGTGATGTCATTAATATAGATGATGAAGAGAAGTGGGCCCAACACAGTGCCTTGTGGGACCCCACTACTGACTTTGGCTGGGCTTGATTTGACTCCCTCAACTACAACATGTTGGGTTAAGAATATATGTATATATATATATATATATATGTATATATATATATATATATATATATATATGTATATATATATATATGTATATATATATATATGATTGATTTAGAACGTAGTCAGACCTTGACTACTGGGGTCGATTAGAAAACCTGAAACTTTACTCACTCCAACGTCGCCGTGAGCGTTATATTATCTGCATGATGTGGAAAATGTTCCATCATCACTGCCCAAATGATGTTGGCATCGCCTTCAAGATACACCCAAGGCTTGGGCCCCGTGCTATCCGTCCCATTCAAAAATCTAATCACGATTTAGAACGTAGCACGATGGAAAGCATCCAGCAGATAGCTAATTCCATACACCAGAGTATAACTGTAACTATAGACTTCCCTTCCAAACACCCTAACAATAGACTACCTGTATTAGACACAGAACTCTGGATTAACACTATAGACGAGAGAGCCCAAATTCTCCACTCACACTATGCTAAACCCATGGCCTCCAAATACCTGATACTCAAAAACTCAGCAATGTCCAGTAGTGCTAAGTTTAATATTCTGATCGCAGATTTGGTACGAGTGATGAAGAATGTGTCCAGCATGTGCGACCCAACAGAAATGGAAGGACACATCCAACACTTCATCAACCGCATGCAGTTCTCTGGCTACAACCAAAGAGACAGAGTCAGAGTATACGAAGGAGCCATGGAAAAGTATAAGACCCTCATAGAACTGGACATGAAAGGAATTTGCCCACTATACAGGAGCAAATCATGGAATAGCTTAGATAGGGCTAGACATAAGATAGGGAAGGCCACATCATGGTACGACAACCAGAGATATCAGAGTGTCATGTTTGTGGACGCCACCCCAGGAGGGAAATT
>OZ024743.1:126486418-126488918 GCA_964016885.1 Eledone cirrhosa
AACAACAACAGACACACAGACACAAACAACAATAACAACAACAACAACAATAGCAACATACCCAGATACAACAACAACAGACACGCAGACACAAACAACAATAACAACACACACAACAACGATAACACACACACACACGGAGACAACAACAAAACACATCAACAACAACACACATCAACAACAACAACACACACGCATTCAATGCCTCTCACCACCACCACAATCTTAACAAACACACAGACACAGAAAACAAGTAATGACAGTAGCACAGAAATCAGAGAAATAAGAGAAAGTAATAGGATAAAAAGGAAAAGGAGATGGGAGACTAAGGACAAAGAGAATAACCAAGACGAACACACAGACACGCAAAATAGGGTAGATAACAACATTGAGCCAGTGGAAAGAGACAGGAGTAATTATGAGAGACATAGAAACAACCATGAAGCTGAGGCTGCTGGTGGAAATAGAAATAGAAATAACACAACTAACAATAATAATAGCACTAGTACACATAAAGCAGCAGCCTGGAACTCTCCGTTTTATAACCCCTCCGATAAATCATTCGACCTACGACGAGTCCACGCCACGACTTTGCCATTTAACAAACGCACGCAGTTGCCGTCGCAGGTCGATGAACAAACAGAAGCACAATTTAGTATAGCTAAATCCGAACTTAGAAATATTATAGAACAGTATAGCAAGAAGCATAATAGAATAGAGGCCCAGCAACTGGGAGAAGAATCTGCAAATGGCTTGCGTAAGCTCATGCAGCGCTCGCGTAATGGAGAGATAGCATGTTTTCCAACAGACAAGTCTGGCAGAATGTCGGTTGACAGCCTGCCAAACTACATCCAGGCAATGCAACCCCACATCACTAACACAAGAGAGGTAACACCACAGGAGCATGAGGATAGAGAAAAAGCCCTCAATGCCCATATGGTGATGTGGACGAATATAATGCAGCCCAACAAAAGGACTGCCAACAACTTCCAGGCCTGGAACAATGACGTGCCGGCGTTATATGGGCTTCGAAAAGACCATAAAACGGGCTGGGACCCTGTCACGGGACCACCAACACGACCAGTCTGTGGGGCTAACATTGCTAGTAACTACAGACTGTCCTACTTCCTCTCCCTGATCATACGCCCCATCATTGAGATGTCCCCAGATGTGTGTGACAGCACGGAGGACCTCCTCAGCAGAATCGGCGCGGGTAACCGATCTGGGGACCTAACAAACTGCATAATAGGCAGTATGGATGTTGTGTCCCTGTATCCATCTATTGACGTGGATTTTGCTGTGGAGAAATGCGTAGAAATGATCAGCGAGAGCAAGGTTGAGTTCCGTGGGATTGATACCAGTGAGCTGGGACTTCTACTTAAGCTTACCCATAGTAATAGTTACCTAGACACTTATGACCTTAGCAACCTGTGCCCTACAAGACCAGCAAGAGGCAGACCACCTACCATTACCTCAATGGCCAAGAAAACCCACACAGATAGATGGAACGGGTGGACCAGACCCATACGGACACCCGAAAACCACGATGAACTGAAGAAAATGATTGCACATGCGGTAGGGGCCAGCATAAAATTAACCCTTAAGGAACATATGTTCAAATTTAATGGTAAAACATATGCCCAAGAGGAAGGAGCAGCCATTGGTGTTAGCATTGCAGGCGACATAGCTAACTTATTCATGGTATGGTGGGACAGTAGACTTAAACAAAAACTTAATGAACAATTAGAAGACAGCTTAACCCTGATAATGTACTCCCGCTACGTAGATGATATAAACATCGTAGTTAAGACACCCCCACTAAAGAACAGTCAGGAACTAGAGAAAAACACAATGGAAAGCATCCAGCAAATAGCAAACTCCATCCACCAGAGCATTAGAGTTACTATAGACTACCCAAGTAGACACCCCAACCATCGATTACCTGTACTAGACACAGAGCTCTGGTTAGATACCATTAACAACCAAAAACAAATCCTCTATTCCCATTATGCCAAACCCATGACTTCCAAACATCTGATCCACCGAAACTCGGCCATTTCGGACCATACCAAAATCAACATACTGATTGCGGATTTGGTACGGGTGATGAGAAATGTGTCCCGCATGTGCAACCCCGAAGAACTAGAGAGACACATACAACACTTTATCCACCGTATGCAGTTCTCTGGCTACAATCAGAGAGATAGAATCAGAGTGTATAAAGGAGCCAGAACCAAATGGGAAAAAATGGTAAATAATGACATAAATGGGACCTGCCCCTTGTATAGGAGCAAATTTTGGAATAGAATAGAAAGAACTAGGAACAAGGCCAATAGAATAAACTCATGGTATGATAGCAATAAATACCAGAGTGTAATGTTCATCAATACAACCCCTAGAGGCGAACTAGCCTACAAATTTAGAAGGGCCTTAAATAAACATAATCTCAATATTAAGATAGTAGAAAGACCTGGTACCTCCGTAAAAACACTTATTAGCA
>OZ024743.1:126493918-126511418 GCA_964016885.1 Eledone cirrhosa
GGCTGGAGCAGACCTATAGGCAGGAGGAGAGTAACATGGTGGTGGAAAAGTAAGGTGGAGGAGTCAATCAAGGCCAAAAAGCAGGCTTGGAAAATATGGCGGGATGGGGGAAGTAGAGAAGACTATCAAGTGGCCAGGAGGGAAGCTAGGAGACAAGTGTACTTCGCAAGAAGGGAAGCAGAGGAAAGAAAGTTCAAGCATGTTCTACAACATGAGGACCAAAAACGCAAGGTGTTCAGGATTGCTAAACAATGTGTCAAGGAAAACCGTGATATTGTCGGGGAGAAGTGTGTCCGTAATGATAACGGTGTACTTGCCCTCACTGATGCTGATAAGAAGATAGCCTGGAAGTGTCACTACGAGAGACTATTAAATGAGGAGAATAAGTGGGAAAAAGATAATCTGCCCCAAATCGATCCAATAGAAAGACCAGCGGTGCAAGTTAAAGGTAGTATAATAAGTAAGGCAATCAAAGATATGAAGACAGGTAAGGCGGCTGGGCCTTCAGAGATAGTTGCTGAGATGTTGAAGGCATCTGGAATGGTGGGACATACTATGGTCACCCGTATAGTTAACCAAGTAATACAGAATGGGCTCATACCAAAAGACTGGCGTAGCATCATCATCATTAACTGCTAGAAGGGTAAAGGAGATGCTCTAGATAGAGGAAACTATAGAGGCATTAAGTTAGTTGACCAGGTCATGAAGGTCACAGAAAGAGTTATAGCGCAACTAATCAGAGAGCGAATTGATCTGGATGAAATGCAGTTCGGGTTTGTGTCGGGTAAAAGTACCACAGATGCTCTTTTCCTTGTACGATAACTACAAGAGAAGTACCTAGCTAAAAGTAAACCCCTCTACTTAGCTTTTGTAGACCTCGAAAAAGCCTTTGACAGAGTCCCCCGCTCCATTATCTAGTGGGCTCTTAGAAAACTAGGTGTAGATGAATGGCTTGTGAGAGCTATACAAGCTATGTATAATGAAACAGTCAGTAAGGTTAGAATTAACAATGAATAACGTGAAGAATTTAGTGTAAAAGTTGGTGTTCATCATGGCTCTGTCCTTAGCCCCCTCCTATTTATTATTGCCCTTCAGGCTATAACAGAGGAGTTCAAGACCGGCTGCCCATGAGAATTGCTATACGCAGATGATCTAACGCTCATAACTGAATCAATGGCTGAACTAGAAAAGAAATTCCAAACATGGAAGCATGGCCTAGAATCAAAAGGCCTTAAAGTTAACTTGTCTAAGACTAAAGTCCTAGTTTGTAGAAAGGAAAATAAGGCACAGATACCCTCAGGGAAATGGCCTTGCTCAGTGTGTAGGGAAGGAATAGGCAGAAATTCAATTTTATGTCCCAAATGCAAAGTATGGGTACATAAAGGATGTAGTGGGATCACAGGTAAACTATCTAAGAACGTAGACTTTATATGTGGCCGATGCTCAGGTGCAATAGGTAGGAAGTGTCCACAGGATACTAGCCCCTTCTATTGCCCAGATGGTTCTATAGAAATAGTAGACATTTAGTGTTCTGTCAGACCCAGGATTATTTACTTGAGTAAATATCACCGGAATCTAACTACTAATCTTTATACAGAAAAGGATAAGATATATTTATAAACCACCATATCGAATACAAGTCTTCATTTTATTGTAACTCCGTTATAATTGTCGTACACAAATATCCTCGTACATATTTAGGTATAGTCCAAGCCCGTGATTAACATGTTCATCTTCCGTGTTGTCGGTTCGAAGGAAAGCGCCAAAGAGAAAGAGAGCGGGATGAGTTGCCGCTATTTATAACCTCTTTCCGGAAGTTGCAAAAGAGTTACTTCCCGACTTTCGACGGGAAGTAACTCTAACTACTTCCCTGTCTAGAGAGCGCTACAAGACTCCCCTCTCAGACGAGAAGTCGAATGACCAAATGAAATCATTGTAGCGAGAACATGAGGAGCAAAGCAAAAGGTACAAGAACATGAATGGATAAAACATGAGCAAGCAAATAGCAAAATGAGCATAAAACAAGTAATGAATTTTTAAAAAGAATGTTTGAATGTAACGAATGATAAATCATAGTCATACAAAGGAGCAGAGAATATTGATGCTCAATAGTAAAATCAATGTTTTTCAAAGTCAAATAGTTTATACATCACTAGTGTACAGACTTTTCTGACACTAGTTCTATATGAAAACTGAAAAAAAAGGAGGTATGTTAATGCATGGGGTTTAAATGTATATTGTTTTTGAGAGTTTTCGTGGCCATTTTACCGTCCTGCCACTTCGTGTGACATAAGGTTGTGTGGTATGTGGTGTTTGCGGTGGAGGTGAAAGTGTTGGTGCAGGAGTGTATGTACGAGGTGTATCAGGCAGTGTGATGAGACTTTCGGAGAAAGCCTTTTTTGCTCTGTCAATGGATATTGTCTCTTTTCGACCATTGACAGCCACTGTGAAATGTTTGGGTGTGTGCGAAAGCACACGAAAAGGTCCATTATAAGGTGACGTAAGAGGTCCCTTGACGGAATCATTCCGTATGAAAATGTGTGTCCACGTAGAGATGTCCGATGGGACAGCAGAAGAAATAGATTGGTCACGAGGGTTCATCGGTGGAAGATCCGAGAAATACGAACGAATCCTGGTGACATATGATGCTGGGTCAAGATGTGATGAATCCACTGGTGCTAACATTTGTCCAGGAAGAGACAATGTGGTACCATAAAGAAGTTCAGCAGAAGAAAAACCTAAATCTGTCTTAATGGCAGCACGACAACCAAGAAGCACGATAGGCAAAAATTCAGTCCAACGTTGTGGATCAGGAGTAGCGCGAAGTGCAGCTTCAACTGTCTATGAAATCTCTCTATCATTCCATTGGAGGCTGGGTGATAGCTGGTCGTATGCATGTGATGAGCACCCAAGAGTCGTGATATTTCACGAAATAAGGAAGCCTCAAATTGGCGTCCACGATCCGTAGTTATTTTAGTAGGAACATCGAAACAAGCAATCTAATTGGAAATGAAAGCTCGAGCAACGGACTCTGCTGTTATGTCCATGAGGGGTATGGCTTCAGGCTACCGAGAAAAACGATCGATACAAGTCAATATGTATGTGAATCCACGACTAACGGGCCATGGACCAACAATATCCATGTGTATATGACGGAAACGTGCGTCAGGGGGGCTGAATTTCCCAAGAGGAGCGCGGACATGCCGATGAATCTTAGAACGCTGACACTTCAAGCAAGAACGTGCCCAACTGGTGATTAAACGACGCATATTAGGCCAGAAGAATCGAGCCGTAATAAGCTTCACCGTGGCAGCTATGCCAGGATGTGACAAGGAATGAAGTGCATCAAAAACGGTACACTGATGGCAATCTGGAACAAGTGGTCTGGATGATCCAGTAGAAATATCGCAGAGAATTTTCCCTTCAGAAGATGGAAGAGGTAAATATTCCAATTTGCAGCAGGAGAACTGGTCAGAGGAAATGTCCAGCGAATCCAAAGTAGGTTGGTCAGTTGCAATGGCAACTAAATCGATATATGCAGGAGACGCAAGAGAACACACAGAAAGCCGAGATAGTGCGTCTGCGGGTATGTTGGAAGTTCCGATTATATGACGGGTGTCACTGGTATACTGTGAGATGAGATCCAGATGTCTATACGCTCTCGGAGAGTACTTGTCTGACTTGGATTGTAAAGTGAACGTTAACGGTTTGTGGTCCGTGAATATCGTGAACTCCCGCCCCTCCAAAAGTTCTCTGTCAAAGGTGCTATATCTCTGTTCTGCTGGTTTTAATTGGCGAGAGAAAAATGCCAATGGTTGAACTTGGTGATCGATTAAATGATGCAAAACTGCGCCAACAGCACGATCAGATGCATCAACAGATAAGGAAAGTCTCGCATTTGCAACAGAGTGCTACAGACACTTTCCGTTACCTGGGTGACGAAATCAGCAGTGGTGGAGGGTGTTCTGAAAGTACAGTAGCCAGAGTCAGAACGGGATGGAAAAAGTTCAGAGAGCTTATACCGCTGTTGGCCAAAAAAGGTTTCTCTCTAAAAATGAAAGGCAGATTGTATACGAACAGCAATGCTACATGGCAGTGAGACATGGGCATTGCGTGCAGAGGACCTGCGTAGACTGGAAAGGAACGACGCATGCATGCTCCGTTGGATGTGTAATAGTAATATACGTGAACGGCAAAGCATAAATGAACTAAATGAGAAATTAGGAATAAGAGGGATCAGATGCTGTTTACTTGTTGGTATGGCCACGTGATGCGCATAAAAGACGACAGCTGTATAAAAAAGTGCAGGGCGATGAAACATTATGGTAGTTACGGAGTAGGTAGACCCAGAAAAACCTGGGACGATCTGATAAATTCCGTCCTTACACACTTGCACCTCTCTAAGACAATGTCACTGGAACGAGATCTTTGGCGCTATGCAGTAATACAGAAGACCCGCCTTGCCTATGTACAAAGCGAAACCTACAGTCAGTAGGCACCTCTTAACCAAATATACACCCCAATCCACTACCCCTACCCTATCCTCCCACTCCCACCAACACCACCCTCTCTCTATAAAGTTGGTACCACAACATCCAGTCCAAATAAATGAGATCGAGATCGTGTATGTGTCACGAGAAAAAACACACAGTCCACGCTGTAATGTGGCCGTGTAGGTAACACAGTAAAAAGTTCCCAGTTCCACACTGTAAATGTGGTTGGTGTTAGGAAGGGCATCCAGCCGTAGAAAAACCTGCCAGATAATCCTATATGAGCGAGACATGGTCACCCGACCAACCTTGCCTCAAGTGGGACAACTCCCGTCTAACCCATGCTAGCGTGGAAAATGAACGTTAAACGAAGATGATGATGATTATGTGTGTATATATATATATATAAATATATATATATATGTGTGTGTATATATATATATATAAATATATATAATATATATATATATATATAAATATATATATATATATATATATATACAAACTAAATAAAGTCACAGATATATATGTGTTTTGGCAACCATTCACGATGTGGCTCAATGAAGAATTAATAAATTAAATAATCAGAGCAATATATTATAAAGTATGTCCATAGAATTCTTTGATAATATATATACACCATTTCCTCTCCCAATTAGCATAATTAACTACACAAAAAATCAATTAGACCAGGCTATAAGATTAAAAGGCACCTATGAAGAAATAGTAAATAAATAAACGACAGCAATCTCTTCGCGGCCAACCGCCATAGAATATTTACCCAACATTTCAACAGCAGGTGGAAATCGATTAAATATACGGTCAACCATACACAATTAGGTATAAAATTAAAGTTAGAAATGCTTATATACATACCAGGATTGTGTCCCTACCATTGGGTTTTATTTGCATTTTGATATATCCTATTAAGGATAAAATCTCGAGCTTCGAACTCATCAGGAGACAAACTTGTTAGGACAGATTATTTTATAAAGTGGTCCCCGCCAAACACGAATTCAAAATGGTTAAGAATCGTGACGTGGCAGTGGTCAAGTCAGAAAGAATGTGATTGGTTTCTTACGGCGAGTGGGTTGGTTGCTAGAAAGCGCAGTCCAATATTGCCCAAATTGCATCTCAACTTTATGGGAGATTATTAAATATAAAGATTTACATATACAAACTAAACAAAGTCACAGATATATATGTGTTTTGGTAACCATTCACGATGTGGTATGTATGTAAGCATTTCTAACTTTAATTTTATACCTAATTGTGTATGGTTGACCGTATATTTAATCGATTTCCACGTACTGTTGAAATGTTGGGTAAATATTCTATGGCGGTTGCTCGCAAAGATATTGCTGTCGTTTATTTATTTACTATTTCTTCATAGGTGCCTTTTAATCTTATAGACTGTTCTAATTGATTTTTTGTGTGGTTAATTATGCTAATTGGGAGAGGAATTGGTGTATATATATTATCAAATGATTCTATGGTCATACTTTATAGTAAATATATATATATATATATATAATGTATAATAAACAATACAATATAATTACCTCATTACCAGAGGTTTCCCGAATAAGACGAATACGAAAAACGTCCTCATTCGTTCGTCGGACAAGGCAATTTAAAACATAGTGAAATATTTGAAAAGTCTCCTCAAGAAATGCAAGAGTTTAACGGGCAGAAAATATATAAATAAAAGTAATACAAGAGATATATAAAAAAATAAGGAAATATAGTTAGGGTATGTGTATATGTATGTATATACACTCACAAATGTACATATGTGTGTATGTACAAATGCATGTGTATGGTGAAAATGTGTGCGTAAGTTCATATATGAGGGCAAGTATATTTGTGTATATGTGACCACAAATACGTATATAATATGAGTTGAAAAAGAAATTGTATGATAATATAATTAACACGCATCCAGATACAGCTATTAAATACACATACGAGTATGAAAGCACGCGTATAAACGCACACACGCACGCGGTCACTTATATGCGGAAGATAAAGAGGGAAGGGAGTGTAATAGTAAAAAGAGGTGTCATTTTCGATATATGTATAAAAATGAAACAATATATGAGAATGAAAATTTTTTTAAATCAAAGAGAAAGTAATCAATTAACGCTAGAGAAAAGAAAACAAACATAGGTACGCACGTACACACACTTATATATATAAAAAAATAAAAAAATATTTATACACACAAATACGTACAGACAAAAGCGCATGCATGCGTACATACATACACACGAAGCACGTATATATATATATATATATCGCCACATGTATATCTAATCACACATACGTACGCGACTATATATATATATATACATATATACATACACACCCATACATACATATACATATACACACACATTCATACACACACATTCACCCGCAAACACACACACGTATAAAAAGTATGTAAAAAACCTAGATATAAAAACACACATACACACACATATATACGTACGCACGCACACATACGGAGGCGTTCGTATACATATACAGAACGTATACACACATAAGCACACTCACACACATAGATACAGATTATAAACCAGCCGTATGAATAAATGATTACAAATATAAAATCGGCTGCGAAACAACATAATATATCTGGGGTAGAAAACGCAAGTGACATGTGGTATCAGGTCGTAAAAGAAAATGTGGAAGTAAAATGTGGAATGTGAAGATATTAAGTAAGTGAATCGAAAAGTAGGGGGGGGGGGTTTCTGGTGGATGTGAAGTAAAAATAAAAATAAAATTAAAAATAAAGTTAAAAATGAAAATGAAAGTAAATCAGAAAGAGAAGTCTGTAAAGGGGATAATTTAAGGAAAGTGAAGAATAAGAGTTTATGGAGGATAAGTATCTGAAAGTGAGTTAAGTTTATATGAGCTGGAAAGCAAGTGTGATTTCATGTGTGGGCAACTGGTGAAAATTTCTGTTTTTGTATTTAGGCAGGTTTTTGGTGATTTAAGGTTCTGTAAAATCCAATATTTTTCACTTATGCAGAGTGTGCATCTTCTTGTTCCTCTTGCATATTCTTTAGATTGGTTCAAAATTGACCAATCCAATTTATATTGGATACCTTGGTCTTTCAAATCCTATATTCTGCTAGCCAGAGCTGTTGTGAATCTTTTTTCTGGATGTCGGAAAGATGCGACATGTGAGTAATAACGCGTTTTGAATTTGTCTTGTCATACCCACATATCGTTCGCTGGTGGCTGGTTGGTTGTTGCTGATGGTTGTCACTTTAGCCGCATATACAATGGCTTTGGTGTTGCATTTACCTTGTAATGGGCATTCACTTTTGACTCTACAGGAGCAATTTTGATGTTCTCTGGGTGATTTCTTATTGATGATATAAGATTTAATGAGTAAAAGATATGACCGCTTTTGAACTTAGTTAATCTAATCAACAATATCAATTTTCGTAAGTACTCTAACCCTTTTCAATCTAAACTATCTAATGATATTTCAATATTCAAATCTTCTAAAAATAAGTTCATTTTCTCCGACAAAACTAAAAACTTATACGAAGTTAATAATAATTTACATGACCAACTCTTAATAGATAACATCACCTCTAAATACCAAATAGCTAATATAAACACGTATAATAATATAAATAAGGAAGCTAAAGAATTAGCTAGTTCTTTAAAAATAGATAATAGGACAGAAAAATGTCAGAATGAAAAATGTCAGAATGTCATCTTGCATGCGAGAAACACTCTACTCTTTACTGATAATGACACTTGGGTAAAAAATATCTAACCTAGAGAACCCATTCGATGTCTCAATGGGTTCTTTTGACAGTGCTGATGTTTGTGATTTAGTCGGCCTATTCCTCCTACACACACTTAAAGAAAAATTCCCTAACCATATTTTGGGGCTTTATTGCGACGATGGTCTAATACTTTCCCATACCACCATAGGCCATAACTTAGATAGATTAAGGAAAGACTTAATAAAAACCTTCGCTAGTTTTAATCTTAAAATTACTATTGACACTAACCTTTCCAATGTTAATTTTCTAGATATAAACCTAGATCTGCCTACTGCTTCTTATAAACCATACCATAAACCTAATGAAAATTTAAAATATATAAATAAAGGCTCTTGCCATCCTCCTATAGTTTTTAAAAACCTTATCCCTAATATTAGCCGTAGGATCTCCACCCTCTCTTCCTTAGAAGCTATTTTCAATAAGGCATCCCCCTACTATAATAAAGCCCTTCAAAATAGCGGATTTAGCGAACCGATTAAGTACATACCCAACAATACTAACTCTTTTAAACATAATAATAGGAAAAGAAAAATAATCTGGTTCCCCCCCCCCCCTCCTACTCTCTAGCAGTTAAAACTAATGTAGGCAAAACATTCCTAGAGCTCTTAGATAAACATTTCCCTAGAACACATAGATACTATAAGATCTTCAATAGAAACTGTGTCAAAATTAGCTACTCCTGCGAGCCCCCTATTACATCTTATATCATCAATAAGAAATCACCCAGAGAACATCAAAATTGCTCCTGTAGAGTCAAAAGTGAATGCCCATTACAAGGTAAATGCAACACCAAAGCCATTGTATATGCGGCTAAAGTGACAACCATCAGCAACAACCAACCAGCCACCAGCGAACGATATGTGGGTATGACAAGACAAATTCAAAACGCGTTATTACTCACATGTCGCATCTTTCCGACATCCAGAAAAAAGATTCACAACAGCTCTGGCTAGCAGAATATGGGATTTGAAAGACCAAGGTATCCAATATAAATTGGATTGGTCAATTTTGAACCAATCTAAAGAATATGCAAGAGGAACAAGAAGATGCACACTCTGCATAAGTGAAAAATATTGGATTTTACAGAACCTTAAATCACCAAAAACCTGCCTAAATACAAAAACAGAAATTTTCACCAGTTGCCCACACATGAAATCACACTTGCTTTCCAGCTCATATAAACTTAACTCACTTTCAGATACTTATCCTCCATAAACTCTTATTCTTCACTTTCCTTAAATTATCCCCTTTACAGACTTCTCTTTCTGATTTACTTTCATTTTCATTTTTAACTTTATTTTTAATTTTATTTTTATTTTTACTTCACATCCACCAGTAACCCCCCCCCCCTACTTTTCGATTCACTTACTTAATATCTTCACATTCCACATTTTACTTCCACATTTTCTTTTACGACCTGATACCACATGTCACTTGCGTTTTCTACTCCAGATATATTATGTTGTTTCGCAGCCGATTTTATATTTGTAATCATTTATTCATACGGCTGGTTTATAATCTGTATCTATGTGTGTGAATGTGCTTATGTGTGTACGTTCTGTATATGTATACGAACGCCTCCGTATGTGTGCGTGCGTACGTATATGTGTGTGTATGTTTTTTTATATCTAGGTTTTTTACATACTTTTTTATACGTGTGTGTGTTTGCAGGTGAATGTGTGTGTATGTATATGTGCGTATATGTATGTATAAGTGTGTATGTATATATATATATATATAGTCACGTACGTACGTGTGATTAGATATACATGTGGCGATATATATATATATACGTGCCTCGTGTGTATGTATGTACTTTTGTCTGTACGCATTTGTGTGTATAAATATTTTTTTTTTTTTTTTTATATATATATGTGTGTGTACGTGCGTACCTATGTTTGTTTTTTTTTTCTCTAGCGTTAATTGATTACTTTCTCTTTGATTTAAAAAATGTTTCCATTCTCATATATTGTTTCATTTTTATACATATATCGAGAATGACACTTCTTTTTACTATTACACTCCCTTCTCTCTTTATCTTCCGCATATAAGTGACCGCGTGCGTGTGTGTGTTTATACGCGTGCTTTTATACTCGTATGTGTATTTAATACCTGTATCTGGATGCGTGTTAATTATATTATCATACAATTTCTTTTTCCACTCATATTATATACGTATTTGTGGTCACATATACATAAATATACTTGCCATCATATGTGTACTTACGTACACATTTTCACCATACACATGCATTTGTACATACAAACATATGTACATTTGTGAGTGTATACACATACATATACAATACCTAACTATATTTCCTTATATTTTTTATATATTTTTTTATATATCTCTTGTATTACTTTTATTTATATATTTTTTGCATTTCTTGAGGAGACTTTCCAAATATTTCACTGTTTTATATTACCTTGTCCGACGAACGAATGAGGACGTTTTTCGTATTCGTCTTATTCGGGAAACCTCTGGTAATGAGGTAATTATATTGTATTGTTTATTATACATTAAATTTTGCTCTGGTACTTACATAGAGCACTCTTCACTCCTATGACTTTTTCAATTTTCAACGGAAACTTCAATACCTATATATATATATATATATATATATATATATATATATATATATATATATATATATATATATATACCTATATATATATATATATATATATATATATATATATATATATATACCTATATATATATATATATATATATATATATATATATATATATATATATATATATATATATAGTAAAAAATTGAACGGGAACAAAACAGAGAGGCAGTACGAACAAAGGTTTATTAGTTTCACGCTCTTGAGAGTGGGATGGTGGTGGGGGACGACGTTTCGGGCATAAGCCCTTCTTCAGGTGAAAAGTGTGTGGGAAAAGAGTTCCAAGGGTGTGTAGGGGAGTGGTGGAGAGACATACAGAAAAAAGGGGGTGAGAGGAAACGGTACAAATGAAATTAAATATAAAGGCATGATCAAAATAAAATTTAAAATACACATGGAGTAAAACAGGTGGAGGAAGGGTGTGGGGCGTGTAGGGGTGGTGGCGGTGGAGTGGGGAGAGGGAGACGGGGTGTCCGAGCGGGGAGGGCTGAAGGTGGTGTGTGTGTGTAGGTGTAATGTGTGTGTGTGTGTATGTGAAAATATGAGTTGGGGGAAGAACGGGGTTGCATGTTCAGGAAGAGGTGTGTGTGGGGTAGGGTGTAGGTCGGAGTGTGTGTGCGTGTGTGGATAGAGGGGTGGGGGGAGAGGATTCCGGAGGCTGAATGTGTAAATATGTGGTGGTACGCACGTGTGTGTGTGATGTTTATGTGTGTTGTGGATGTAGGTGGCGTGTGGGGAAAAAAAATTTTTTGGGGTGTATGTCCGAGGGTGAGTCGTTAAGGCAATTCCGTAGACGGTGTGGTGGAGTGCTGAGTAATATCCTTGGGATGTGGTGGATTCTCGGGATCAAGGTTCACATATGTGTAATCCGTGAAGAGATTGGTCGGAAGAGGGGAGATGTGGGGTGCGCGCGCAACAGGAAGTGGTCAGAGGGTCAAGGCAGGAGGAGGGTTGTGTGTCTGTGTGTGCGGGGAGGTGGTCAGAGAGGCATAGCAGCAGTAGGGTAGAATGGTAAGTGAAGAAAGTCGGTGTGTCAGTGTGTGCGGAGGTGCGGTGGACAGGGGAGAGGATGGGTAGGTGTGAAAGTTGTAGTGAGGAGGGGGGTGTATTAGTAGAGATGTTAGTGGGATGTGTGTGTGTTTGAGAAAGGGTGTGGGTGGAGCGGGGAGAGAAGGGTGTGGGGGCCGATGGAGGGAGTGTAGTGGACTGGTGTGTGTATGCTTGTTTGGATGAGTGTGTGTGTGTGGTGAAGTGGGTGTTAGTGGGTGTTAGTATACTGGAGGTGGAGAAAGGTTTGAATGCGGGTGTGAGTGGGGGTCAGTGGTGGTAGGGTGGTGTAAGAGGGTGTGTGTGTTCGTATGCGTAGGGTTGGGGGTGTTAGTGATGTTAGTTGCGTGTAGAGTGGGTGGTGTAAGTGGGTGGGTGTGTTCGTGTGCTTGGGGTCGGGGGGTGTTAGTGATGTTAGTTGCGGGGTGGTGGGGTGGATGTGTGGGGGTGAGGGTTAGTGGTGGTAGTAGGGGGTGTGTTTAGTGTGAGCGCGTGTATATATGTACCGGTGGGTGTGTGCGTGTGATAAGGAGGGGGGAGGAGAAGAAGGGAGGGTTGTTAGTATGTTAGTTGGGGAAGGGTGGTCGTGTGTGGGGTGGAGGTGTTAGTATTGTTAGTTGTGGGGTGGGCGGTGAAAAGGAGGGGTGTGTTAGTGGTGTTAGTGGGGGATATGTGTGGGGGGAGGAGGGCGGTCGAAGGCTAAAGGAATAAGGGTGGGGAGTTCAGGCCGGGGGGAGTGTGGGTCTGTAGAATGAAGATGGTTCGTTGTTCGACCCTGAGGAGAGTGGCGGGTGTTCCGTGGCATTGGAGTAGGCCACAGACTGTGAGGTGGTGTGCGGAATGTCCAGGGGCACCAAAGTGGCGGGCAATGGGGGAACTACCACCGAGACGAATATCCCGGAGGTGTTCAGTAAATCTGTCCGCCAGGCGACGTCCAGTCTGTCCGACGTAAGTCGCGCTGCACTCTGTGCAGCGAAGTCCGTAGACTAGGTTGGAGGAGGTGCAGCGGAAGGCATGCCGGACAGAGAGAGAGTGGCTGTTGGGACCCTGGAAGGTGGTGGTGTTGGTGATGTGGGGACAGGTGTTGCAGCGGGGCCTGGAACAGGGAAAGGAACCGGGGGGGAGGAGAGCGTGGGTTGGGGGGTAGGGAGCTGTGGACGAGGAGGGTGCGGAGATTGCGTGCGCGTTTGAAGGAGAGGAGTGGTGGGGCTGGGAAGATGTGGGAGGTGGAGGGGTCGGACTGGAGGCGTCGGAAGAGGCGGAGGATGGTGCGGTGGAGGGGTATGGTGGAGGGGTGGTAGGTGATGGGGAAGACGAGACGGTGGGTGGGTGTGCGGTGGCGTGGGGTGAGGGTGGTGGAGCGGTGGACCACACGGGCGCGGGTGAGAGCGGTGTGGACGAGAGAGGGGGGTAACCTCTGCGGATGTAATGGCTGACTAGGGAAAGGGCCTGGGACTCAAAGTCAGCATCTCGGCTACAGAGGCGGCGGATCCTGAGGAGTTGGGAGTAGGGAATAGAGTGTTTAGTGTGTGTGGGGTGGGAAGAGGTGAAGTCGAGGTAGGAGTGGGAGTCGGTGGGTTTGAAGAAGGCGGAGGTGACGTGGGAGTGGTGGGAGGGGTCGAAGGCGACGGAGATGTCTAAGAAGTGGACGTGGGTGGTGGAGATAGAGGTGGTGAAGTGGAGGGAGGGGTGGAAGGAGCAGAAGAAGGAGAGAAAGGAATCCAGCTGTTCTCGGGTGAGGGTCGTGGCTCCGATACAGTCGTCGATGTAACGACCGTACAGTTCGGACGTGGGGCCGGTGTACTGGGCAAAGATTTGGGCCTCAACATGGTCAACAAAAAGGTTGGCATAGTTTGGGCCCATTCTTGTACCCATGGCTACCCCCGTGACCTGTTGGTAAAACTCACCCGAAAAGAAGAAACAGTTGAGGGTGAGGACCAGCTCGGCGAGGCGTAGGAGGGTGGGGTGGAAGGGGGTGGTGGAGGGGAGAAGGTCGAGGTAGTGCTTGAGGGCACGTAGGCCGTCGGCGTGGGGGATGACGGTATAGAGAGACTTGATGTCTAGGGTGAAGAGGAAGGGCTGTGGGCCGGGTGGGTTGGTGAAGGAGTCGAAAAGGCGCAGGGCGTGGTTGGTGTCGGAGATGTGGGAGGGGAGGGTGGTGACAAGAGGGGCGAGGATGGAGTCAAGAAAGTCGGAGATGAGTTCGGTGGGGCAGTTGCAAATGGAGACGATGGGGCGGCCGGAGTTGTCGGGTTTGTGGAGTTTGGGGAGGAAGTAGATGGTGGGGGTGCGGGGGATGCGGACGATAAGGTGGGAAGCTGTGGGGGAAGGAGGGAGGAGTAGACAAGGTGTTGGATGGTGGAGGAAACTTGTTGTTGGTAGAGGGGTGTGGGATCGGAGGGTAGAGGGCGGTAGAAGAGGGGGTTACGGAGCTGCCTGAGGGCTTCGGCCGTGTAGAGGTCCGCGCGCCACACCACCACGGCGCCTCCCTTGTCCGCCGGTTTGATGACGATGTCATCTCGGCTACGGAGGGAGCGGAGAGCGAGGAGTTCGCCCCGTGTGATGTTATTCCGTTTGGAACGGTGGCGGAAGTCGTAACGATTTACGGCGCTACGGCTGGCATCGACGAACGCGTCCATATACACACACACATATATATATATATATATTCACACACACATATATACATATTTATATATATATTTATATATATATATATATATATATATATATATATATATATATATATATATATATATATATAGGAAAAAGTATGACCCCGACGGCAGAGCTCAAGCCGTTTCGACGGCTAATTCTGGACGCAGAATTAGCCGTCGAAACGGCTTGAGCTCTGCCGTCGGGGTCATACTTGTTCCTATTACCCACTCTACTACCCTAAGTATTGAGTACTTTGGTGCGTTATGGACCATCTGGTTTCTTACCACATTTCCTTCGTTATATATATATATATATATATATATATATATATATATATATATATATATATATATATATATACACACACACAGAGGTATCCACTGTAAGTTGTGGGGTCTATTCTGTATGAAGAACTCAATGTAATCCATATGTTGAAAATGTTGTAGGTTAAGATAAATCTCAGAAAACAATAAAACATTAAAAGGAAAACAGAGTCATGATATAAGTTAAAACAATGAAATAAAAAATCAAGTCATTAGAGATATACTTCACTGCTTTACGATCGTTTCTAGATGCTGATAATACATTGTATCTATACTCAGTTATTGATCTATGTAAGTTTACAAACTATCAGATAAAGAGAATATTTACTTACATGCATATCACCAGCTGTTTTCAAAAGCAATAATAATTTTATTCAATAATAATTTTACTTAGAATTAGTATCATGTCCATATTTGGAGATAGAATAACATTTATTGGTACCTCTTTCCCCTAATTATATGCTTTCATGCTTACTTTTGCCTTTTAATGTTTTAGCTTCCTTAGATTTATGCGTTAATGACTAAAGGTAACAAGATACACAGCCACCCGTAATTGCATGAGTGAAAATAAACATCTATGTATGATATGGAAATATATTTATGTGTGTATATATTTGTGTATGTGTCATCATCATCATCATCATCACCGTTTTACGTCCGTTCTTCCACGCTAGCATGGGTTAGACGGGTTGTCCTGCTGTGGGCAGTGTCTGGTCGGCTGACCATGCCTTGCTCATACAGGAACTGATCTGGCTTGATTTCTACAGCTGGATGCCCTTCCTAACACCAACCTCATTTACAGTGAGTGCTGGGTGCTTCTTTTCATGGCGCCTACACGTCCACTTTACAGTGTGGGCTGGGTGCTTTTTTGCCGTGGCACCTCCACGACCACCTTGCGGTGGGGGGTGTGGGGGCATATTGTCTATATGCTTCAGCTTGTACCCATGGGAGGTCGGATACTCTGTATTACTGCGTGACGCCAGAAGTCACGGTGGTGTGTCATTGCCTTTGAGAGGTGTAATTGGGTAAGGTCGGCTTTTATCACCTCATCCCAGGTCATCTTGGGTCTCCCCACTCCGCGGTTTCCATCAACTTCTAGTGCTCTGCACCTTTTTATGCAGCTGTCATCCTTCATACGCATCACATGTCCATACCAGCGCAACCGCCTCTCCTGCACACAGCATTTGATTCCTCTTATACTCAGTCTCTCTCTCAATTCATTTATGCTTTGTCGTTCACGTATATTACTGTTACACATCCATCGGAGCATGCAGGCTTCGTTTCTCTCTAATCTACGTAAGTCTTCCACCTTCAGCGCCCAGGTCTCACTACCATGCAACATCGCTGTTCGGATACACGCATCACACAGTCTGTCTTTCATTCTGAGGGAGAAGCCTTTTGCAGCTAGCAGTGGTAGTAGTTCCCTAAACTTCTTCCATCCCGTTCTTACCCTAGTTATTGTACTTTCTGAACACCCACCTCCGTTGCTAATTCGGTCACCTAGGTAGCAGAAGCTGTCTACTGTTTCTACAGGGCCCTCCCAGAGATTGGTGGTACTTGTTTCCTGTGGCTATTTGCTGCTTGCTGTCTCAGCACAGCGGCTGCATGTGAATCCTACATTCTTAATTAAGCTTCCTGAGATCCCGCTACATCTCTTGTGTACCCATTGTTTGCATTTGGGGCAGAGAATGGAGTTCCTACCTACACCTTTCCTACATACTGAGCAAGGCCATTTCCCTGAGGGGCTCTGGGTTCTGTTTTCTCGTCTACTTACAAGGACCTTAGTCTTTGTCATGTTGACTTTGAGACCCTTTCTTTCTAGTCCCTGCTTCCAAGTTTGGAATTTCTCCTCTAGTTCTACCATAGATTCAGCTATGAGTGCGTGGTCATCAGCATACAGGAGTTCCCATGGGCATCCGGTCTTAAACTCCTCCGTTATTGCCTGCAGGACTATGATGAACAGGAGAGGGCTAAGAACAGAGCCCTGGTGGACACCTGTACGCTAAATTCCTCGCTATACTCATTGCTAATCCTAACTTTGCTGACTGCTCCCCTATACATGGCTTGTACCGCTTTCACAAGCCATTCATCTACTCCTAGTTTTCTAAGAGCCCACCAGATTACAGCACGTAGAACTCTGTCAAAGGCTTTCTCAAGGTCGACAAATGCCAAGTAGAGTGGCTTACTTTTAGCTAGGTACTTTTCCTGTAATTGCCTCACAAGGAAGAGGGCATCAGTGGTGCCTCTTCCTGGTACAAACCCAAATTGCATCTCGTCTATTTTCACCCGGTCCCTAATCAGCTGTGCTCTAACTCTTTCTGTTACATTCATGACCTGGTCCATCAACTTTATACCTCTATAGTTTCCTCTATCTAGTGCATCGCCTTTACCTTTGTAGCAGTTGACGCTACTGCACCAATCTTTTGGTATGGCCCCTTCTAGTATTACCTGGTTAACGATACGTGTGGTTATAGTGTGACCTACAGATCCAGATGCCTTCAGCATCTCGGCAGCTATACCCGATGGACCGGTT
>OZ024743.1:126516418-126676418 GCA_964016885.1 Eledone cirrhosa
TGAGTAGATGAATGGCTTGTGAAAGCTGTATAAGCCATGTATAGGGGAGCCGTCAGCAAAGTTAGGATTAGCAATGAGTATAGCGAGAAATTTAGCGTACAGGTTGGGGTCCACCAGGGCTCTGTTCTTAGCCCTCTCCTGTTCATCATAGTCCTGCAGGCAATAACGGAGGAGTTTAAGACCGGATGCCCATGGGAACTCCTGTATGCTGATGACCTCGCACTTATAGCTGAATCTATGGTAGAACTAGAGAATAAATTCCAAACTTGGAAGCAGGGACTAGAAAGAAAGGGTCTCAAAGTAGACGAGAAAACAGAACCCAGATCCCCTCAGGGAAATGGCCTTGCTCAGTATGTAGGAAAGGTGTAGGTAGGAACTCCATTCTCTGCCCCAAATGCAAACAATGGGTACACAAGAGATGTAGCGGGATCTCAGGAAGCTTAATTAAGAATGTAGGATTCACATGCAGCAGCTGTGCTGAGACAGCAAGCAGCAAACAGCCACAGGAAACAAGTACCACCAATCTCTGGGAGGGCCCTGTAGAAACAGTAGACAGCTTCTGCTACTTAGGTGACCGAATTAGCAGCTGAGGTGGGTGTTCAGAAAGTACAATAACTAGGGTAAGAACGGGATGGAAGAAGTTCAGGGAACTACTGCCATTGTTAGCTGCAAAAGGCTTCTCCCTCAAAATGAAAGGCAGACTGTATGATGCGTGTATCCGAACAGCAATGTTACATGGTAGTGAGACCTGGGCGCTGAAGGTGGAAGACTTACGTAGATTAGAAAGAAACGAAGCCTGCATGCTCCGATGGATGTGTAATAGTAATATACGCGAACGACAAAGCATAAATGAATTGAGAGAGAGACAGAGCATAAGAGGAATCAAATGCTGTGTACAGGAGAGGCGGTTGCGTTGGTATGGACATGTGATGCGTATGAAGGATGACAGCTGCATAAAAAGGTGCAGAGCATTGGAAGTCAATGGAAACCACGGAGTGGGGAGACCCAAGAAGACCTGGGATGAGGTGATAAAAGCCGACCTTACCCAATTACACCTCTCAAAGGCGATGACACACGACCGTGACTTCTGGCGTCACGCAGTAATACAGAGTACTCGACCTACCATGGGTACAAGCTGAAGCATATAGACAATATGTCCCCACACCCTCCCACTGCAAGGTGGTAGTGGAGGTGCCACGGCAATAAAGCACCCAGCCCACACTGTAAATTGGACGCGTAGGCGCCACGGAAAAAGCACCCAGCAGTCACTGTAAATGAGGTTGGTGTTAGGAAGGGCATCCAGCTGTAGAAATCAAGCCAAAATCAGTTCCTGTATTAGCAAGACATGGTCAGCCGGCCGGACACTGCCCACAACAGGACAACCCGTCTAACCCATGCTAGCATGGAAGAACGGACGTAAAATGGTGATGATATATATATTTATATATATATATATATATACACACACACATATTTATATATATACACACACACACACACACACACACACACACACATATATATATACAGTGCCCCGCAAAAGTTTACAACACATTAGGAAAAATGCGGTTTTAGATATTTTTAATAAAGTTAAGGTAATGAAAATTTAACTACCGATAGAACATATAGTGAGGCATTTAATGATACAATCATAGTTTTAAAAAAATAACAAGGAAATAACTCATGAAGAAAAATCAATATTTTTATAACGCAAAAGTTTACAACACATTTATTAAATCATCTCTTAATATTTCGTAGCGTAACCTTTGTTGCTAATTCCAGCCTGTAGGCGTTTGGAGTAGCCTCCTACAAACTTCTTGCATGTTTCTTGGCTAATATTTATCCATTCTTCACAACAAATTTTCTTTAGTTCAGGGATATTTTTGGGTTTCCTTTTTTTAATTCTCTCCACAAATTTTCGATCGGGTTAAGATCTGGAGACTGACATGGTCATTTTAGAACATTTATTCCATTCGTACTTAACCAAGATTGTGTTAGCTTTGCAGTATGCTTTGGATTGTTATCTTGTTGAAAAAACCAACCTGGCTTTAAGCTGAGAGAATGTGCACTTTGATGTAAATTCCTTTGGAAAATACCTCTATAATAAGTGCCACCCATTCTTCCTTCTATTATTTCAATATTTCCTACTCCTGTGGCACTAAAGCAACCCCAGACCATGACTGATCCACCTCCAAATTTTACAGTTGGAATAGTATTCTTCAGCGAATATTCAGTACCTTTCTTTCTCCAGACTTTTGCCACAGCATTTCGACCAAAATGTTAAATTTTTGTTTCGTCCGACCAAAATACATCTTCCCAAAATGACGCAGGTTTGATGAGATGCTCATTTGCAAAGTTTAATCGACGAAGAACGTGTTTCCTCGTAAGAAGTGGTGTTTTCCTTGGAGACCTCGAGAAGTGAACGACTAATTGTATCTGTGCTCACTTTTACTCCACTTTCTTCTAGGTCATCCTGAAGATTTTTAAGAGTACACCGGGGTTCGTTGCCAACCTTTCTCGTCAATAACCGAGTTACACGTTCTGTTATCTTTCTAGGACAACCAGAACTAATTAGAGGACAGATGGAATGATGAGATTTCCAGTGACGAATTATTGTACCAACTGAACTCAATGGCACATTTAACTGACAAGATATCTTTCTATAACCAACACCATTTGTATGCGTTTACAGAGGTCTTGATCAATCAGTTTATTTTTCCCCATATTGTCCATGTTTACAGGACGGTTGTCAATGTTTACAGGATGGTTGTCAGAGAAATAATGATGTAATGTTTTTAATAGTCCTTAGAAGTTACCTTAAACCTAATCTAGAACATTCTATTGAATTTTAAATCTTAAAATTTAAGAATTTTCTTGAAAAAAAGCGATAAATATAAAATGTGTTGTAAACTTTTGCGTTATAAAAATATTGATTTTTCTTCATGTGTTATTTCCTTGTTATTTTTTTTTAAATATGATTGTATCATTAAATGCCTCATTATATGTTCTATCAGTAGTTAAATTTTCATTACCCTAACTTTATTAAAAAAACCTAAAACCGCATTTTTCCTAATGTGTTGTAAACTTTTGCGGGGCACTGTATTTATATATATATATGTAAATAGAGAAGTTAATGTGAGCAAGAAGCCAACAGTATTTCATAATATATAAGTGACTATAACGTTAAAATGGAAAATAATTAACATAAGATATGGGAAAATAATTCAAACTCAATTAAAAAAATAATCAAGACAGAGATATTTATATATACACACACACACACACACACACACATACACACACACACACACACACACACACACACACACACACATACACACACACACACACACACACACATATATATATATATATATATATATATATATATATATACACACACACATATATATATATATATATATACACATATATATATATATATATATATATATATATATATATATATATATACACACACACATATATATATATTTTTTATATATATATATATATACACACATATATATATATATTTATATATATATATATATATATATATATTTATATATATATATATATATATATATATATATATATATATATATATATATATATATTTATATATACACACACATATATATATATATATATATATATATATATATATATACACACACACATATATATATATTTATATATATATACACACACGCATATATATATATATATTTATATATATGGAGGCACATGGCTTAGTGGTTAGAGCCTTGCAATCGAAAGGTTGTGAGTTCAATTCTCAGACCGGGTGATGTGTTGTTTCCTTGAGCAAGACACTTTATTTCACATTGCTCCAGTTTACTCAGCTGTAGAAATGAGATGATAGGGACTGGGGTCCCTATCGACTGGGGTCCCTATCATTCCACTGCAAAGTGGTCGTGGAGGTGCCACGGCAAAAAAGCACCCAGCACTCACTGTAAATGAGGTTGGTGTTAGTAAGGGCATCCAGCTGTAGAAATCAAGCCAGAATCAGTTCCCGTCCCACCCTTGCAAGCAGGGAAAAAGCGGACGTAAAATGAAATGATGATGATGAAATGATGATATATATATATATATATATATATTGAGATTCTACAGGACTAGAACTGTTTCATTCTTTAGAAATCGTCAGGAATCTGGGTATCCAAAAATAAAATTAGTATATATAGGTCTTTTCAGGTGATAGGAGAGGGTGGTGAGTGGGATGGGTAGGGGTCATTGGTTGATAGAAAAGGGAATTCATTAAAAGTTAATTCTTTAAAGCTATAATTTATATTTAGAGTGACAAAGGCAGAAAGAATTCTATAAACAAGTTCAGATTGGGGTGCCACTCCTTATTTTTAAGTTTCTCTTAAGCAAACAATGCCTATATTTCAGGTGTCTATAAGATGCTTGGGGGTCAGTCATGGTTGATGGATTTAAAGAAAAGGGAAATTCTTCAAAAGCTAATTCTTTAAAGTTCTACTTAGAGTGACAAAGGCCAAGAGAATTCTATAGACCAGTTCAAAATATTGAGTGCCTATCTTATTATTATCTTCAAATTTCTCTTAAGCTATATTCCAGGTGTCAACAGACACATTCACAAACACACAAACTACACGCACCCACACACACACGCATATATATATATATATATATATATATATATATATATATATATATATATACATATATATACATATATACACACACATACATATATATATATATATGGTGGCTGCCAACTCGTTTTCGAGTACGGCCACTACTTTATATCCATGTAGGAGAACCCCTACCGATGCGCTGAACGAATGTGACTTTTTAGTCCAGCCAGCGACTTGAAAACTCTGGCACAAACACTACACTTGTGACAATTATTGACACATAGTGTACATGGTACCATGTGACGACAAGTGCAGAGAGATCTCCAGATACAAAGCAATGCCTGTGCCGTGAAGCTTTTATAGTGAGCAAAGGCACTGCACAAAGCCAGTCCCACTCTCTTAACCAAGATGATATTTACCAAAAAGAAGAACAAGTCAACATCATTGGACACCATCAGGGTTGCAGGTGTTATATCAGAGTTTTCCTTCTCCTAGAATTCTGCCTTGACAAAGGCTAAGGGGTCATCTCTCCCGGTGATTTTGGATGGCCATTGACTCTTAAGAGCTCCTCTGCCCTTTGACAGGTTTTGTTTTTAGTCCTGTAGGATGTCCAAAGTCACCCTCCTCACCAAGAAACCTTAGTGGGGTTGCCAGTTTAGTCACCAATGACCCGACCATGAGACAGGTTGTACTGGGATACATGTTACCAGTAGCACCAAGTGGTGACCTGACATATATACATATACACATACATACATACATACATACATACATACATACATACATACATACATACATACATATATATATATATATAAAAAACATGAGAAGAATTAATACTTTGTGGTTGCATATGGGTTACATATGATAAAAAGATTCCTTCATCAGTGATTTTCCAACCTTCATTGGTATTTCATCGCTTTAAAAATCATATACCTCCAGTTGGTGCGAGCAATAGCTAAATAAAGCTATTGGGACAAGTAAATCGCGTAAAGCGAGCGAGACAAGTAAACAAACATAGAAGGATAGCAACGCAAAGATAGGAAAAAACAAGCACATGGGAGTCCGATCAGCTTAAGCTGGGTGGTTATATATATATATATATATATATATATATATATCATTTCATCATCATCATTTCATTTTACGTCTGCTTTTTCCCTGCTTGCAAGGGTAGGACGGGAACTGATGCTGGCTTGATTTCTACAGCTGGATGCCCTTCCTAACACCAACCTCATTTACAGTTTATATATATATTAGAATTGGTGCTCTGAAATAGCGATATATATATGAATGTATATATAGTGTATTTTGCAATACACTGTATGCTTAATTAAAAGCATTTCGAAGACTTTACGCTATTGTTTTAGAGTAGTGACAGTCTCACTTACTTTAAATTTTCAGCAAACAGGGGAGATAAAGCTGACAGCGCTCTGTTTCGTACTTTTTGGTACTTATCAAAGCTAAGTACTCCACCTGTTTGCTGAAAATCATGAATGTTTGATTCTTATAGAATTCTAGTAATAATCAGGAACTGATTATACAGAGCGGTTGCCGGTCAAGCAGAAATTGAAAATTGATTTTTTCCTCAGGTTCAATAAACATGGTTTTGTTGACTCCTAACCAGTAGAGGATCCAGTGGACCATCCACCATAGGGACCACAAACTATGGGTGGTGGTTGTTGTCCATTGGTCATTGGTAGGGGGTGTAGGGGACCTACAGGGGGGGGGGGGGGCCTTAACCGGGGTTTATCCATATAGCTTGAGGAAAGTTCCCATCCTTAGGTGTCTGCAGGCACTGAATAAGTCGGCCCTTCTGTTTAATAGCTTGGTTCCGCCATGAAGAATCTCGAGTGTTTCACTAAGACAGAGATTGCAAATACCACACCCGCCTCTGTCTGGGGGAACCTTTCTAACCACGGAGCAGACCAGAGAGTGCGGGATCTTTTCAATATATACACATACATATGTATATATACATCATCATCATCATCATCGTTTAACGTCCATATTCCAAGCTTGCATGGGTTTGGACGGGAGTTTTCCCACTTGAGGCAAGAGTGACTGTCTTGCTCGCATAGGACTATCTGGCGGGTTTTCTACAGCTGGATGCCCTTCCTAACACCAACCACATTTACAGTGTGGGGCTGGGAGGTTTTTACTGTGTTGCCTACACGGCCACATTACAGCGTGGACTGTCTGGCGAGTTTTCTACAGCTGGATGCCCTTCCTAACACCAACCACGTTTACAGTGTGGGGCTGGGAGGTTTTTATCGTGTTACCTACACGGCCACATTACAGCGTGGACTGTGTTTTTTTGTCGTGACACCTACACGACCTCATTTGTTTCGGGCTGGATGTTGTGGTACCAACATAACTTTACATTGAAAGGGGTGGTGTGGATGGGGTGGGGGTAGTGGGACGGGGGTGTATTTTGTTAGAGGTGCCTACTGACTGTAGTAGGTTTCACTTTGTACTTAGGTAAGGTGGGTCTTCTCTATTACTGTGTAGTGCCAAAGATCTCGGTCCAGTGACATTGTCTTGATGAGGTGTAAGTGTGTGAGGTATATATATATATATATATATATATATATATATATATATATATATACATACATATATATATATACACATACATATGTATATATATATATATATACACATACATATGTGTATGTATATATATATATATATATATAGATAGACACATACATATGTATATATATATATACACATACATATGTGTATGTATATATATATATATAGATAGACACATACATATATATATATATATATACACACATACATATGTATATATATATATATATATACACATACATATGTATATATATATATATATATATATATATATATATATACATATACACACACACATACATATGTATATATATATATATATATATATTGTTATATTTGAGGAGGGTCATACTGTTATAATATTGCCAGAAATAATAATAAAAACACTCAGTTTGGTTTGGATTGGTTTTCGCTTCTGTATCTTTTATATCTCCATAGTTAATTTATCTGGCAATCAATGTTTATCATTGATTGACGAATATATATATATATATATGTATATATCTATCTAGGGCGGGTAAAATTCCCGAGATCCATGGACGAGTTCTCTCCAGCGGTCTCTGTCCCTCATTATCGCTGCCATGTCCTGCATCTCCAACAGACCAGTGGCTGTCCTTAGGGCATCAACATACGTTAACCTTGGTCTTTCTCTTCCAGTGTGTCCATGTAGGGGCTCTCACAGGAGCCCTGAGTGCAATGTCAACTCTGGATGTCGGTGAGCATGTCCAGCTAACCTCAATCTCCTCTGTTTCACTTTTGAGCTGACTTTTGGGAGGCTCCCATGCAGCTCTGAGTTTTTCATCCTCAGTATATACTGATTAATGTTCAGAGCCATCCTCAACATTCTCGTGTAGCACCCATCCACCATCTGAGTGAGTTTCTTGGTCAGTGTCCAAGTTTCAGACCCATACAGCAGCACAGACTCCACTACAGCTATAAAGAGGCTGATTTTCAGGTCTTTACGTATATGTATATATATATATATATATAAAATGATGATGATGATTATATCTATATATATATATGTGTGTCATCCTCATCATCACCATTTAATGTCTATTTTCCTCGCTTGCATGGGTTAGACAGATTGTCACGTTATGAGACAAGTCAGGTCAGATGACCATGCCTTGCTCATATGGATCTGTTTTTTGGCTTGCAACCACATTATATAAAGCCAATATTGTGGAGATGGTTGTGAAACAAACTGGTAAGTTCTACCCAGAACAATAACAACCAAAATCCCCAAGGAGAATAAACTGGAAAAAATTATCTAGCACGGGATAAAAACAAAAACAATGTCCTCATACATACATACGCATACACATACTCACCCAACCACATATATGTGTATATAAAATTATTCATAATAGACGTGTATATGAAAGCATATATGACCTTCCTAAATATCAGTGAATTTGTGGGCATGGTGTGTTTTTAGCGGAAAAGTTCTTTAAGATATTATTATTTTGGTTGCGAGAAAGGATCCTTAATGAAGATTAGGTTGTAAGGCTGCGTGTTTAATGTTGGTAGTCCATGTGGAAGGATCAGAGAGGAAAGCACAGTGAGGAAATATAAAAAAAAGAATTATTTTCTCCGTAAAATATTACAATAGAATGCTAGACGCCATTGTGGCATATATCTAGGTAGGATGTTACTGGGCCCTTGCCGAGAGGGCCAAAGTCCCTAGGTTTCATATTGCCAGTTGTTCCAGGGAATGAATTTAGTAACGTTCTGTTAATACGAAAATGAAGCTGGAACTGTTTAGAAGTGAAAAGAGGCGCGAATTCCATTTCTGGGCGGAAGTCACTGCTTGGTATTTCTACGCTGCCAACTTACCAGCCTGGCGACAGACCAAGCGTAACCCAATTGTTCTGCTGTGATAAGTAGTGCCTTTGCTTACTACATGTTCTTCGTTGAGCAGGTTGTAATTAGTTATACCAGTCAAAAGTTAGAAATTTTCTTAAAAATAGGTGGAGGTGGAGGTGGAAATAGGAAAATGGGAGAGATTTTCATTGGTTCCTAGTATAGTTTGTCATATATATAGAATCAAAATCTATTTATGTTTTTTCATTACATGGTAAATCTGATTTCTTAAATTCTAATATCTAGCTAAATGGTGTTGCTTTATTATCTGAAAGATAATGGATATTGTTGCTTTCACTGCCTTCCCTTGCTAGTTTGAAGAAGGCTCAATTAAGTATGGAGACTTTTTCTTCCTTTGGTTGAGTGAATAGTCTGTTAAATGTCTACTAGAATTTTATAGCTGTATTTTTAACCACTCTACGACCAAGATAAGAGTTTGTACTGCCTTTTAATATCTTTTTAATAATTGTTTCTACTTTTGGCACAAGGCCAGCAATTACTCAGTGTATTACTGGTACTTTATTTTATCGACCCCGTAAGGATGAAAGGCAAAGTTAACCTCGGCAGGATTATCTTTTTAATAATTGTTTCTACTTTAGGCACAAGGCCAGCAATTACCCAGTGCATTACTGGTACTTTATTTTATCGACCCCGTAAGGATGAAAGGCAAAGTCAACCTCGGCGGGATTTGAACTCAGATCGTAAAGGGACGTAACTATGCTGAAAGCATGGCGTCCGACCCTCTACCGATACTGCCAATCCACCGCCCTTATCTTTTAATAATGATTTTGAGTTGTAGCTTCTAGATATATTTTCACTAGTGTTTACTGTATATGCAAATATATATTCATACAGGGGCCTCGTTTGCCTTAAAAATGTTAGTATTTCTTATAGTGCCTTTCCCGGACCCTATCACATAAGTAAAATTTTATGCTAATTAAATTTATATATTCAAATGAAGTTCAGATATAAAAAAATAAGCTTAAAAAATAAAACATAGACATTTGAATTAAAAAAATATATAGTAAATTAATTTTCTTTTAGAACTTTCCGAATGTATCATATCTCACATCATTGCTGTCAATAAATAATTTAGCAACTTCTTCACAACTAATCTTTTTCAAAACATCTCTATGAACGTGGCATATTAGAATATGATTCAACCTTTGCTGAGTCATGGTTGATCGCAGCCAAGCTTTGAGTCTCCGCAGAGCGCTAAAAGATCTTTCAGCTTCACAAGAACTGGTTGGAAACACTAAAAGTAGCCTGAGCAATCGCTTAACATTTGGAAACATGTGATGGACTTCTGGTTGCATTTCACTGAATATTTTACGAGGATCCTCGAGAGGTGATCCACTATGATGATTTCTATAAAAAGTATTTTGTTCCTTAAAGAAAATTCATCAAGCTCTGGATAGTTAATGATCACTTCAGTACAAAAATTTCCATTGAGTAAAATATTGCTCAGTTTTTCATAATTTGCTAAATCTTTCAAATTTGCTATCTACCTGCAAATACTGCACTCTGTAATGATTCAAAACAGTGCAGTGTTGATATTTTAATGCATTTCCTTCCTGGTATCTTTTAGGAACTTTCTGTTGCCTGGGTAGCTCCAAAAGAGAAATATCAAGTTGATAAATTATTTTTCTGCTGTATTGAACAGCTCCTGAAATTTTTCTTCACTGCATAGATTTTTTAGCTCCTCCTGCACCAGTTTGACACTATGCAACACGCCACCTAGATTGACAGTGGTACTTTGAAAGGATTTGTTCAATCCTTCAAGGAATTGAAGTAATGGAACTACAACATGCAATCCAAGAACACATTGGCCCGTAGAGTGACACGTAAGAATAATATTAGCTCTGGATGCAATGTTGGTGCCAAACTCATTTGTTGCCTCTTGTAAAGAAATGAGGACATCTGAATAATTGCCAAGAAGGGCTTTGAATGCAGAAAGACATGTTAGCCATCGAGTAGGGCACACAGGTTTTAAGAGGCGTGGTGACGAAACTGCATTTTCTTCATCATGTTGTGATAAATACGCGTGCTTAAATTTCCATGATGTGACTATATAGTTCCACAATTCATTCACGTAATCTCAAACATTTTTGATAAATGAAGTTTGTTGAACGAACTCAGCTATAATAAGTTGAGAAATATGAGTGCCACAGTGCATGTAATGAGCCAGAGGCTGAATCTTCTTTATTTCTGCTTGACAACCAAGATGTTTACCTGCCATATTGGCTGCACCATCATGTCTGGCATCGAAGATTTTGAATTGGTAATTGAAGGCGTAGAAGTACATTAAGAATCATTTGACAAAGAGATTTACCAGTTGTTCTATCTATATTGTAGATTCCTAAAACATCTTTAATTTCAAAACAATCATTCCCATAACGAACACAAATGACCTCATGTTCCTTACCCTGAATATCTTGTGTACCATCAATAATTATTCCAAACTGCTTAGATTCTTTGTTAATTTTCTTTATTATGCCTTTCAAAACCATATGGTTCATTGTTTTTAAAATATCATTTTGGATTTCAGCACTGGTGTAGCTGTGATTTCTGATCAACCAAATTCTTAGCTCATGTACTTCTTCACATCAAAGATTTAACAGCTCCATGAATATTGCCCTTATCACTATGCTTTCCTTGAATTGCCAACCCTTGCTCAGCTAAATACTTCAAAGAAGATATCTTAAGCAAAGCATGTCTTGCTTTATTTTAATTATCATGGTGGGCTTGATTCAAGTTTGACCGTATACTTTCTTGTTTCTTTTTGAAAAGGATGTTAGATGTCGCAAGTTTATGAATGTTTGACTTTTCATGAGAAACAAATTTTTCGTCAGCCTTTTTCCAGTTTTTGAAGCCTCTTAAAATGAAAGCATTATCAGAGCATTTAGCCAAGTTTATTAGTTTGTTTTGATGTGCATATGAACAAATGTGACAAACAACTCCTTTCAATCTAGCATCATAATGCAGCCAATATAAGTCTGGAACCATTTTGATTGAAACTTCAGTGTCTTGTTTGGCAGTTTTTGAACAGGTATCAGTCACATCTGGATGATAAGGTTCCATCGGTACAAGGCAGCTTTCATAACGTTCAGCAGGTTCAATTACGGTGGAAGTTGAGGAAGATACAGTTTCTTGGCTGGATTCTTTTTTAGCATTTTTTGGGGAGCTTTCCTGAGAAAGAACATTTTCATGATCAATTGGTATAGGGAAGCTTTCAGCAGGTTCATAAAAAATGATGGAAGTTGAGGGAGACACAAGATCTTGGTTTGATTTTTCTGTATTTTGGAGCTTTCCTGAGAAAGAACAGTATCATTTTCGTGACTACGTTTAAAATATCCACCAAATATCCATTTCAAATCTTTAAAAAATCTTTTAAAAAGTCTTTAAAAAGTACTTGTACGAATTAAATAAACAAAAACAAACTATTTCAAATTATATATTTTTGATAAATAGACGTGAATGTTTTCAAAGACTTGATCTCAGTCGAAAAAGCTTTTATTTAAATTCTATATTTCACTGTTAGCTGGATAAACAATTCTACAATTCAAACTGTAAAGTCAAAATACCAAGATGCAAAATATGAAGAATTTCTTACCTTTCTCTGAAATCACAAACTCGGGGGGAAAAAATAGTACCTTGCAAAATAAAATAGCTCGATCACAAACTTAGTAGCACGAATGAAATGAGATGCTTTGTGACAGTGAGTAAACAATATCTGTATCCCTTATATATATACATAGATAGATACACACACACACAAACCTGTGTGTGTACCTTGTTTTTGATATAGAAAGAATTTTGTCTCCAGTTTTTATTGCCAGGTCAAAGGCCACAGCTCTGGGTACAGTGACCAGCTTTTGTAATGTCAAATAATAACGCCATATATATATATATATATATATATGAAGAGAGAAAGAGGGAGAGACAGAGAGAGTCAGAGATGTGTGCGTGTGTTTGGTACACGTCTATCTATCTATCTAGCTGTCTATCCGAGGAAAATGGGCGACTGGCACATCGAATGTGCTCAGGCGCTCACAGCCCTCTGGCAAACGGACCCGGCGATTAGTGGAGACTCCACTTCAACATTCTGTAGAGGGTTGGTCCGGAGAAAATCTAGGCGTAGAGGAGGACAATCTGGCCAGTCTGTTCGGTAGGACCTTCCGCCCGGGACCAATGGACAACTTCCAAAAGTCCCTGGCTTGGCAGTGCTACCGAGGAGCTCTACCAGTTCGAGACAAGCTCTACAGACATGGGCGCCCGGGCAGGGACGTTTCGAAAAAGATCTGTCCGAGATGCGTGCGCGACGAGAAAACCGTCGCGCACGTATTTGTACACTGCCCGGGCGTTACCGACCTGTGGGGCTATGTAGAACGACTATTGTCGCGGGTGGGACCAATCCAGTTGACCACCGAGTCCATTGTCATGATCAAACCGCCACCCTCCTTCAAAAACGAGGGAGAGGCGGTTTTCCTATGTGTTATGACTATGGTGAAAGAGGTTATATGGTGGACGAGGTTAAAAGGGCTGAGGTCAGACACCTTTCTCTTCGACGAGCAACTGATTCGTTTTTTCAAATATCATTTTGGAAGAAGAATCAGGATGGAGAGAGAGGTGCTGTACCCCAGCAAATTTTATAAAAGGTGGGTGAATGTGGCAAAGATGGCCCGAGTGGTTGGGCCTTCTCTCTATATAAGCCTGTAGGTTGAGGGAAGAGAGGAAGGGAGTACTCACTCTTGGTGCTCTTGGAGATGAGGGTTGTACAATTTTTCGGGGTGTGTACAACCCCTGTGTAACGCCTACCCCCTATTGGGGATTTCAATTGTTATTTGTTATTTTATTAATAGTTTTATTTTCATATACCTGTATGTAAACTCCCCATTTGTATTTGTCCCCTTCTTTTGTGCCCTTGTGGCTAATAAAGAAATTTATCTGTCTATGTATCTCCAACAGGGGGCTCAAACATGCGGCCCGCAAACTACTAGTGGTTGAACCAATATTTCAGATTGCATTATAACTGGTGAAAATAAGGCGGCAAGCTGGTGAAATGCTTAGTGGTATATCTTCCGTTTTTATGTTCTGAGTTCAAATTCCACCGATCTCAACTTTGCCTTTCATCCTTTTGGGGTCGATAAATTAAGTACCAGTAGTGTACTGGGATCGATGTGATCGACTGGACTCTAGACCCCAAATTTCATGCATTTTGCCTATAGTAGAAATGATTATAACTGGTGAAAATCATCACCCACCACCATGTTTGGCGCACTGTGCCTCTCCTCCAGGACGTAATGACTCTTTTGTGTCCTTGAGTTTGAGACCCCTCTTCTACACAGACACACGTATATATACACTTTACTTTTTTCTATCTTTCGACTACGCCCATGCTGGAGCATTGCCTTGATAAGTTACGGGGGACGTCAACAAACCAACAAGCATTGTTGAGAGGGCAAACAAAAATGGAAAGACACACAGACATATATACATATATACGACGGGCTTCTTTTAGTTTCAGTCTATCAAATCCACTCACAGGGCTTTGGTCAGCCCAGGCAGTGGGACTGAGCCCGGAAACATGTGGTTGGGAAGCAAGCTTCTTGTCACACTACGCATATATATATGTGTGTGTGTGTGCGTGTGTTATATATATATATATATGTGTGTGTTTATAATATATAGATATGTGTGTGTATAATATATATATATATATATCTACATACATATATTTACTTATGTATATAGCTATACATTTATATATTTGTATATATACATACATTTACCTATAAGGATGTTGTCATGATTTATGTTTTTTTAGTAAGGAGAGAATTTGTGTCCAGATTTTATTACCTAGGGAGATTAAGTCCCACAGCTCTGGCTGAAAGCTGACCAGGTTTTCAACCTCATCAAACACCAACGCCGGCCTGTGTGTGTGTATATGTATGTATGTATGTATGTATGTATGCATTCGTATGTATATGTATACACCCACACCTTTCATCACCATTGCTTCTTTTTGTTGTCGTTTCTGCTGAAGTTGTTCTTGTAACTGTTGTCATAGTTGATGATCTATGTTAATTTTCTTTGATTTCTTTCATTTTTCTTTTATCTCCCTAGGGAATTCGTTGACAAGCTTCTTTTATTTATTTTCTTCGTTTCTTTTAGATTTATTTAAGGTATTTTAGATATATTTAAGATATTTTTTCTCATATTTTTTCCTCAGCTGGTTTGTGGGCCACTTAAACTCTTTGTGCTTTAATTGGTAAAAAGTTCCTGAGAAAGTGAGGGGGACTTGTCCCCTGGTACCCCCCTAAAACAAGGCCCTTGTATGCATATGATACACAAACCATGCACACACACAAAAAGGAGAAATAACATGAATTGCATGAATGTATTAGTTACGAGTTTGACATTCAATGGTCTTATCCCTTGGATATTTTGTTTATTGCTGGCTTTGTTTTCAGAGTGTATTATTTACATACAGGTGAATTGGCAGTATCGGTAGAGGGTTGGGCGCCATGCTTTCTAGCATAGTTACGTCCCTTTACGGTCTGAGTTCAAATCCTGCCAAGGTTAACTTTGCCTTTCATCCTTACGGGGTCGATAAAATAAAATACCAGTAATGTACAGGGTAATTGCTGGCCTAGTGCCAAAAGTAGAAACAATTATTTAAATACAGGGACATTCAGTGATTACTTTGCATTTGTTCTAGGTGTATCTATGTTCAGATTTAGGCTTTTGACGGTCCTATTTGCTTATTTATACACACACACGCACGCACGCGCGCACATATATACATACACAGCAAGGGTAAGACAATATATAACTCAATTTGTATGTAGAGAGTTATACATGAGAGTATATATTTGCCAAATATTTTCAGAGTGAGCTCAGTGTGTTTATGCAATATTGGTTAGAAGAATAAGAAATGTTTCTAAGGGAAAAGGTATGGAAAGATAGAGGTAAACACAGAACATATATAAGCAAATAAAAAGATGGAATTGAAGTTCTACATAAGTTTAATACTTCACATATGTTTCAAGTATGATATAATCATTACACATCTTGTTACAAATGGGATCTTACAAGTATCTTGTGTGAGAAAAAAATAAAGAAAAATACATAAAAAAAGAAGTATTTTTATACCACACCATCCTCAGAAGCTAAATGATAACTGTTATTTGCCCTTTCATAAACGCAAAGTGACTCCAAGTTAATGCTATCCACTAACAAGCAAATATTGTCCATATATCTAAACTCAATGTGACCTATCAAATACATACCAAAATAAACATAAAGTAGCAACCACTAACCATATTACATAATTGGTATTGCAAATTTCACTCATAAGGCATTGGTGAACCTGTGGCTATAGAAGAAGTCAATTGTCCAGGGTATCATACAGTGGGACTTGACCCAAAACCACATCGTTGAAAATCCAGTGTCTAAATCATGCAGCCATGCCTACACTTATATTATATAATTCTATTTTATATTCTCATTAATAAAGGGGTAGGCAAAAACATTTCACTAATATTAGAAAGGAAAAATAAAATTTACAGCTCACATCTATGTAGGTTTAGCTGGCCTCCTACATGGAAATTGCATGGGTGTTTTAATGATAGGAGTCTCAGTTCTATCAAGAAAAGCAAAGTGAACCTGCAATTTTTATGATTGCAAATTCAACACCCTAACCCCTCACTAATGTTTGACTGGTATTTGTCAGTTTGGGAATTGTTGGCTTACACCATAGTTCTAACAGTGAATAAGATGAGGTTAATAAGTAGAGGGATAAGATGAAGATTTGATATGTGCTGGAATTGGTCATATCTCATTTGAAAGCTGGGATTTCATTCAAGCATATAAACCAATGTATCCGAAATGATTACCAAACGGTTGTCCATCTCTTGTGAAAGAAAAGAATAAATCTGGATTGCATGTAGTGCAATATGTTGCAGTCTGTGAATCAATATTCTCAGGAAATATACCATTTCTTTCAAGGATAATACGATTGGCCTTGAACAAGTCTATATGATAATTCTTATTTTTTTCATTATATTCTATGCATTCTGATAATGATACATTTTTAAATAATGCAGCTTCTTCTGGATCAAGTACAAAGCAGGATCTTTTGATTCCAGGACCAATTGCAACCAAAATATCTTTGGGAGATGAACCAAGTTCAACCATTTTCTTAACAACTTCTTTGGCTATTTCCAAGACAGTTCCTTTCCAGCCACTGTGGGCCACAGCACAGCATTTTCTGACAGGATCAGCAAATATTAGATCTAAACAATCAGCTCCAGGTGCAGCTAATGTAATCCCCCGTTCTACAGTTACAATAGCATCAAAGACAGGGGGTTGTGCTGTTCCAGTTTGCCAAACAATGTTACCATGGCCAACTTTAGGTCTCTAGTGGAAATAAAGAAAAAGAAAAATACTGATTTTATACATGTATAAATACACACACATCATCATCATCCTTATCATCACTGTGTTACATTTATTTTCCATGCTATATTAAATGATCATATGACATGTAAATAAATATTTGTGTATGTATATATATATATATATAAAGTAGCAAATGTTACATATTAAAATATAAACCAAACCAGCAACTGACAGTTCATTTATATACAGTGGAACAAGGTCCAACAATAGTTACTAGAATAACAATGCAACATTAACTAAACAAAGGTTCTTACACAAAATTGATATATAGTTTTTAGATAAATATAAACACTTAAAAAACAGTTTTAAATCTTAGAATTGGGTGGTTTAGGTGGCTTGAGCACATACATACACACACACATACACATACATACACACACATACACATACATGCATACATACAATTCAAGGGATACAATTTCTTTTCTTTTACAACTTTGCCACCAGGAAGGTGGCTGGTCAAAAATGTACTCAAAATTGAGAAAGAGAAACATACATACATACACACAAACATGTGATTCAAGGGATAATTTCTTTTCTTTTACAACCTTGCCACCAGGAAGGTGGGCGGTCAAAAATGTACTCAAAATTAAGAGAAACATACATACATACATACATATATATACATACATACATACATACATACATACATACATACATACATACATACATACATACATACATACATGGTGGCTGCAAACTCTGCTAAGAGTACTGCAATTGCTTGGAGGATTATAGTTTGGTGCACTTTTAGGCTATGGCCAGTCACACAAACCTGTAACATATCCTGAACAAGCAATGCTTGTGCTTTGAATGTTTTTTAAGTGGAGAAAGGCCTTGTACTTGACCAATCCCACTCTCTGAGCATCGAAAACACTACCCGAAAAGGAGAACTGGTCAACATCCTCGGATGCTTCCGAAACTGCAGGTTTTTTTTAGAGTTTCCCTCTCCTAGAAAGATGTTGTGACAACACCTGGGGGCCTTTCACTCCCAGGTGCAAATAAAAAATTTTAAAAAAGTACTATTTGGATGGCTGTTGACTCTGCTGAGTTCCTCCGCCCTTCACCAGGATGAAGTCATCCTGCAGGGTGTCCAAATATCACCCTCTTCACCAAGCAAGCTTGGTGGGGTTGCCGGTTTAGTCGCCGACGACCCAACCATGAGACAGGTTGTACTGGGTTACATGTTACCAGTAGCACTCAAGAGCGACCCAACATAATACATACATATATGGCTCAAGCCACCTAAACCACTCCTAGTTCTAGGATACAAAACTGTTTTTTTTAAGTGTTTATATTTATCTAAAAACTTTCTATTGTAATTTTATTTAAGAATCTTCATTAAGTTAATACTGATTATTGTTGGACCTTGTTCAATTATATATAAATGAACTGTATCAGTTGCTAGTTTGGTTTATATTTTAATATGTAACATCTGCTATTATATATCGCAACTGGGCGAGAAGCTGGGCGAGACAGTGGACCTGGTGGAACAGTGGGGGCTATTTACAACTGCGGTGACTAAAGCAGTGCAAGAGGTAGTGGGAAGAAGGTGCAGAACAAGGAGAGAGTGCTGGCTTTGTGCACCAACTTGGGAACTGATCAATGAGCGGAAAAAGACAAAGAGCAAAAGAGACACTGCCAAACAGAGGAAGAAAACAGACACTGCATATTGCCAGCTCGACTGACAGGTGAAGAAAAGCTGCTGACAGGACAAACGAGCCTGGTTGGAAAAGATAGGAGAAGAGGCAGAAAAAGCAGCCAGTCAAAATGACACAACAAACTTATACCACATCGTGAGAAAGATGACTGGGACAGGGAGCAATCCAAGTATGCCAACGAAAGACAAAAGCAGCAAGACCCTGGTGACAGCAGACAAACAAGACCAGAGATAGGTAGAACACTTCCAGGAGACACTAAACCAACTGGCTTCAACTGCCCTGTTTGACTCAGAGCCAGCAGCAACTGATGTACCATTCCAAGTCTATGTGAACCAAATTACTGAACAGAAAACAAGAGATGCAATCAAGTCTTTGAAGAACAACAAAGCTGGAGCACTCGACGAGATCTTGGTAGATATGCTGAAGTCTGGTGAGAACAACACTATTACTTCACTAACCAGACTGATGAACCACTGCTGGCAGGACGGATAAGTGCCCCTCATATGGCAGTAAGGAGTCATTGTTAAACTGCCAAAGAAGGTGAATCGAACAGATTGTAACAACTGGCATGGCATCACACTGCTGTCGATCCAGGACAAAGTGTTCAGCACTGTGTTGCTACGATGGCTACAACAAGATGTAGACTTTATGCCCAGAGAAGAACAAGCGAATTTCCAATCTTTACACTGTGTAACATCATTGAGCATTGCATCAAGCTGCAAAAGCCGCTGGAAGTCAACTTCATTGAGTTTCAAAAAGCATTTGACAGAGTGCATAAGGTGTCACTGTGGAACATTGCGTGCTCATATAGCATTCCACAGTTTTTCAGTACCATCTTCAAAGGCCTGTACGCCAACTCGAGCTGTTGCGCGAGAACCGAATCCTGTACAACGGAGTTCTTCATCAACATCTCTGAGGTCAGATAAAGTTGGATTCTCTCTCCCATGTTGTTCCTGCTGGCAACTGATTTTGTATTGAAAAAACTGCCATCAGAGCCGGTCGGGGACCTTGTGTATAGGGAAATCAAAGCTGAAAGACCTGGATTTTGTGGACGACATCACCTTGCTAGCTGAGAACAGTATGAACCTGCCTGTAGGAGCTAACAACCTCCTTGCAGCAGAATGCTGAGAAGATCAAGTTATGAGTTAATACCCAAAAGACCAAAGTTATGAAGATAGGAAGCGACCTCGACCAGGCAGCTGTAGTTAAGGTGAACCAACAGGAGCTAGACGAGCTTGACCCCTTCACGTACCTTGGCAGCATCCTGAACAACAGTGGCACCATCGAGCTGAACATCAACAGTAGGATTGGAAAGGTAACAGCAGTGTTCCAACGGATGCACTCAATTTGGTCAAACAAAGCCATCAGCATGTACATTGTACTGCCCATAGCCATCTATGACTGCAAAATGTGGTAACGCACTGCCAAGATGGATAGGTGTCTAGAAACTTTCCATCAAAGGTGCCTGTGTAAGATTCTAAAGGTCAACTGGCGAGATTGGGTTAGGAATGAAGAGATCCTGCGGAGATCAGTTGTGTACATTGCAGGAGATCATCGCGGAGTGCCGGTTCCGTTTTGCAGGTCACATTCTGTGCCTCCCTGAATATTGCCCATCCAAAATGGTGATGACGTGGACTCCCCCTGAAGGCAAGCGAAAAAGAGACTGACTGAAGATGACCTGGTGGTGGACATTCCAAAGTGACCTACAAACTGTCAACATCACCTGGCACGAATATCAATGACCTGCTACCGACCGACAGCATTGGAGATGATTTGGTGACTTATGTTCCCAATAGAACAAGCCGGACTAAGAGCTAAGAGTTACTATATATACACACATATTTATTTATATGTAAATACACATACATATAATCATTTAGTATATACAATGGTAGTGTTAGTGCCACAATAAAATGCACCCAGCCCATGCTGTAAAATGGTAGTTTTGTCAGAACGAACAATGCATGCATATACTGTTTGTTCTGACAACAATGGTAGAAGTTACTTGACTAATGGAACAGCCTGCTTATGAAATTAACATGCATGTGGCTGAGCATTTCACAGACACATGTACCCTTAACAGGGAGATTCAAAAGAAGTGTAATTTGAACTCAGAATGTAAAGAGCTGTGACAAAATTGCTACAAAGCATCTCTTTCAATACTTTAACATTTCGTCAATCTATTGGCCAGGATTGGTGTTTTACCTATCAACCCTGAATAGATGAAAGGCAAAGTTGACCTCGCAACAAGCCAGAACAAATACTAAGTAATTACAAAGTAATTAATTAAACTTGTGATAAAAATTAATGTCGGCAAATATAAAAAGGCTGTTTATCAAGAATTTTGAGTGTGGAAACCAGAACACATTCTCTCTGAAATATATTTATAGTAACATCAATCAGATTGTTATAGGAGTCACTCTCAAGTGCAGGTTTTAGTTCTGTTAAGCACCTCTAAATTCCCCATTATCATCAACATTTAACATCCGTTTTCTTTGCTAGCAAGAGTTGGACTTAAATGTATACACTAAATCTTATCATGGAAAAAAACCCACCTCATGTGTATAGAATGTGGGAAACAAATATACTCTGGTTACAAAAAGAAATACATTGGGATTATTCATGATGATAAAAAAAAAGTGATGGGGGGAAAGGAGTTGATTGTCAGATTGGATCAAAGGAACAATGTTTCCATTGGTTTTTCTATTGCCAATACCATTTGCTGGTCACAACTCCTGGCAAAAGGTACAATGTGAAGTAAGTATTTTGCTCAAGAATGCAACGTGCTACCTGGTTCAATAATTGAAACCACGGCCTGAGTTCAACATCCTAACCACTAGGTCATGCACCTTCACACTCTTGCTGTGACTTTTACATCGGTTCCAGGAAAATTGCAAATTTATTAAAACAAAATAATTGGTCATAGGTTTTGTAACAAAGTACAAGTGAGAGTTTTCTTGGAAGTGACTGTTTTTAATGTGAAAATTAGGCTTTCATTAATAGGAGCAAGACAAGATTTGTAAATAGTGCTCTTCTATCATGGAAAAGCAGGTGTAAATATGATTTTGGTATTCGTATGTCTTTGTATGAATAGAGGGGTGTATTATGATATTAAAGATGACTACTGTTCCATATCTTTAAGCATTATACCAACAAAAGTAATAATTAAAGGACAAATTTGTCTTATTCATACTTCATTCTTTTGATATTAAGATAGAAATGCCACAGCTCTCTCCAGTTATATATGGAAACTGAAGGACTCTGGATGATGAAGAGGAGGAGTAGATTGTAAAATAAAATAAAAGTAAAGAAAAAGTAGACTTGTTGATTGAACTCACTGTAAAACTTTCAGGCTGAAAACCTCCTGCTTCAGCTAAACGTCGGATGTTTTCTTCTATAACAATTTTAGGGTCTTTTTTTTTTGCAACATATGCAAGGTTAAGAGATTTCATTCCTACTATGCTGGACACCCCACCAATACGTGTTGTATAACCATGATAAAATATGTTATTAGGAATCAGAGAAGATTTTATTATTTGAAGAGTTTCATTAATATTTATGGCTTTTAGCATTTCTTGGCATTCAGCTTGTAAACTATTTAAACAGACTTCTGGTTCTAACTCAAGAGCTTCCTCTAGAGCTTTAAAAGAAAACTTATATTGGGCTGCTGTCATTAATATATCAGAGAGAGCCTTCCAAATGTGAATTTCACCACTACTAGATGTTACAAAGATGTTTTCAAGATTTCTATCATCAAGATGTCTCTTAGCAAGAAATAGAAGTTCTGCTTTACTTTTTGACAGGAAAGTTTGCAAATTGTCAGAAAATTTCTCTAATCCTTTAGTTATTTCTTTATTTTCTTCATTGCAATTTGAAGTCTGTCCAAGAAGATAGATATGTATGGAATAATCCTCAGCCAACAAACTCTTACACAAACTATAAAGACTTGTTTGGGCGGAATATTTTATAATCGATGTTCTGTCAACTAACAGTGCTACTTCAGTACCCATTTCACTTCTTTGGTTTTAAACAAACTCTAAAAGAAAGAGAAAAGAAAACATAGGTTAAAGCAAAAACAAGGAAATTATTAAATAAATAATATTAAGGTTTGACCCTTTGTTACCATATTTCTAATGAAATATACTCTATTTCAATTAATTAGTGAAGAATTTTGAAGGGTTTACTAAAATTATTAATTATTTCATTACTAAGATAATAACTTAACACATGGTTGTTATATAAAATTAAAATTATAATCCTTTAAAATGGGTAGTTTTGTTTCATAGAACCAGAGCCAGTTTTGCTGGTTTCTATCTCGGTTTCCTGTGATTTAAAGCAATTCAGAATACAAGACTCCATCCTTGTCGCAAAGTTAACCCCCAATAGCTGCTGGTACTCATTTTCAACCAAATTGACTGAAATAACATGAAATGAAGTACCTTGCTCAAGGACAAAATGTGCCACCTGGTCTAGGGATCTAACCCCTGATCTTATGATTGTGAAACCAACACCCAATCAACAAGGCCACATGCCTTTAGAGATGAATAATGCAGTTATCACAACCTTTTACTAATTGTGTATCATTTGGGTGTGTTTATGAAAGCAATATTGAAAAAAACAACAACAAATAATTGTTTCTACTTTTGGAACAAGGCCAACAATTACTCCAGTGCATTACTGGTACTTTATTTTATCGACTCCGTAAGGATGAAAGGCAAAGTTAACCTCGCCGGGATTTGAACTCAGACCACAAAGGGACGTAACTCTTTGCTGCAAAGCATGGCGTCAGACCCTCTACCGATACTGCCAATCCGAAGAATACAAAGTTCTTAAGTGAAAATATAATTCTGATGGTGGATGGTTTTATAAATAGAAATGATATGACAACCTCTCTAGTGCCGGTGTCATGATAAAATGCATACAATACATTCTGTAAAGTGGTTGGCATTTGAAAAAGGCATCCAACCATAGAAACCATGCCAAAAAATGAAATTAGAGGGCAGTAACTATGAATAAGAACTGGATCTGACTGTAACAATTTGTCTAATTCATGCTAACATGGAAGGCTAGGCATTAAATGATGATGATGATGGAAAGCAATAGAAAACTTGTCAAATGTGCCATGCTGTGGGGGTTGAACCTGAAATCACAAGGTTGTGAAATCAACTCCTTTACCACACAACCATGCCTACATCAATACATATATACAGAAACATTGAGAATGAAATAAAATAACTCTTCAAAGATATTTCATTGAGGATATTACTTTAGGATATTGGTAGAAATAAAGTTGTAGATTTGACATCAAAACAGAAAATATAGTTTAGAATGACCCAACAAAGAGAGTCTGCTTGGTTATTCAACCTGCTAGATATAGCAGCCAAATCTCTCTCAAATCATACCCTAATATTTTAAAAAAGTTGGACATATTGAAATAATAGACTTCTAAACACACTGTTAGAATAATGATGCAGTGGGATGGTCATGGCTGGAACATCTTTGATCATAGGTCTGCCTCATCAGGACTGATCTAGGGATAAACAACCACAACAACAGCAACAGAGGTGAGAGATTAAGGTATTAGGCTACCTGCACTTGGGTTATAAGTTCAAAAGTATCACTATATTTGTCACAAAATTTTTAATTAATTTTGAAATTAATCATGAATTTGGAGGCCAGCTGGTATCACATAATCTTTCCATTCCAATGGTAATAGCCCCTTATCTGGAGACATGACATATAGCAACACAGGTGAATTCAGCTGCAGACCCATATTTCATTTCCTGAGAAGCTATTGAAGTACTGGCAGCTTTTCAATAAGTTTATCATTGAACCTATAGCAGTGGAAACTTTTGGCATCCTGGATTCCTGAACCAACTTCCTACTCACTGCAGTTGGGACAGGGTTGGCCACCTGCAATATGAATTGGAATAGCTTTCAATACATCTCCTTTGTTATCCTCTGAGGTAACACCTTTTTAATTCTGTCTGCTGGGACCATGAGTTAATGTCCACCTGATGTTTTGCACACCAGAGAGACAGAATGAGCAAACAAAAGAAAGTGATATCCTTTCATTGGTTGGTTTGTGCTGTTACCACTGGCTACTACATATTAATACTTGCATGCATACATAATTTCAATTTCAAGAATTGCCATCTCTTGACCTTTTTATGCTGCAGTGAAAGAAAAAAGAAAAGGCCATGCTCGCACAACACACATCAAGTGTGCTTGAAGTTTTTTTAATTGAAGAAAGGTCTTGCACTTGACCAATCCCACTCACTGAACAACAGTGACATGTAGAGAAAAAGAATAGGTCCATAGCATTGGCTGCCATTGAATCACTGGTTTTACATCGGAGTTTTCCTTCTAGAATGATGTCCTAACAAGAACTAGAAGTTTCTCACTCCCTGGTGGGCTAACCGTGTGCTCAGACACCAAACCAAGTATTTCCATGTCCCAGAACATACATATATCATACATACATGCATATATATATACAACATATTATTTTTTTGTATATATAAGCTGTAGTTTAATCATTTCCTGTGTTAAATCATTTGTTAAATCACTCTTGATTACTTTTAAAATTAAAATTTCTATACAAAAATTCATTAAAAAAAAGTACCAGAATTTAAGCTGTTTACTTGTACCAGTTTCATAAGTATAAGCCACAGATAGCAGATAATTAATTATTCGAATCTTAACAGTTTTGGTATCCAGTTATAATGATAAGTCATTTGTTTGTGCATTGTAATGTCCTTCCTTGGTAGGTCAACTATCACTTCATTGTTGACAAAATAAATTATTTCACAAAATAATCTATATATCTAAAACAGAGAATGTCTGTGTCTGTCTGTCTGTCTGTCTGTCTGACTCCCTAAAACTCGAGAACCACTCAACCGATTGTTTTCAAACTTTACACATGTAATACTTATGGTCATGTGAGTGTTTTGAGCAAAAAGTATTTCAAATTTTCAATGCGCTAGGGACCGCATTAGGCGATTTAGTGATCTCTCTATATAATTCTTAGTCTTTCTTTTTAGATAGATACATAGATATAATGTTGCGCCCTTATAATATGTCTGTATGTCTGGCTGTCTGCATTACGACATTATGACGCTATATATGTGTGTGTGTGTGTGTATATATATATAGTGTGTAACGTTTTTCGAAATATTTACTTCTGCGTTCACAGATTGATTTTTTTAGTTTCAGAAGATCCCGTTAAAGGTGAAAGCAGCGATTCTTTGCTTAAACTTTAATCTGTTATTTTAATATATATATATATGTATAATTATATATTTGTGTACAGATATTTTTGCATACACAATAACAAAATATAAACAAAAGTATTTATTTCGCGATAAAGTATTGATTTTCTTCGCACGGAAAAAAAACCCTGGTAATCTACGACAAATGTTTTTTATAAGCACAAAATGTAGACCCCATCCCAAGGCCGAGGTATTCTGTACTTCTCTGTACTGTTTCAGAAAGGAGGGATAAACATGGCAATCTATGTTTAGAATCCTGAGCAACGCCGGGTAATTCTGCTAGTATATTAAAAAAAACTATTCTATTCTATAGCCTGTTGCCATCTGGAGTCATCAAACCAGATGTTGCATATCTCCTCAGCTACCCATTGGATGCAGACATCGATATCTGTGAGGAGAGATGCTTGGCTGTAGCAGGGAGCACAGTGGAATGTATATAAGAGCTTCATTCAGCATGGCGAAGCAGTTCCTTAACAGAAAGAGTGCCAGATTGGCATCGATCTGGTTCAGTCTACTTGCCAGAGTTTCTAAAAGAATAACTAACAAAACCGTCCTTTGGAGCTGAAAAAGATCAAACTGACTATGGTTATTTCACATTTAAAATCCAAGGCCAATGCTACCATTTAATCGGCAGTTTACTCCTCCAGCCTAATAAGGAAGTTTTATGATTGTTTTTTTTTTTTTAGGTCTCTCTAACACACACTCACACATTACGGTCTCACCTCATGCCAGACAACACATCCAATACAGTTGTTTTCTCTGTTCTCGCGGGCGAAGCCGGGTACCTCAGCTAGTACTCGATAAAAGATGTTGCCCAACACATAAAGAAGAGGTACCGTCGCTTTGAATATATATATTCCAATTTTATGAATCTACTTCCCTTTCCTCCACTCTTCAAGGCTTCCTCAACCTCCCAACACTTGTTCTCACTCACTCCTCTTCCCCTTAGCAAATAACATACAGCTGCCATTGCTACTCGTCGCAGTGTCACTTTCACCATGCTCTCACCTCCACCCTCTCATAGCGATCATTATGCTTCTTTCTGTTCACCTGAAAGCATAATGATCGCTCTTGTGTCAGTGGCAAGAGAACCTGTTCCCAGTATACTCTGTAAAGTGACAGTGTTGTGCCACAAGGACATGCATCAATAAACTCTGTAAAGTGTTGGTGCTACGATAAAATTCACCCAGTATAGATTTGTTTCTTTATTTGCCACAAGGACGCACAAGAAATGGGACATTAGAAGACGTGACGACAGGGCTTTTACATAAAAGTTGCTTAAATTTTAACATTAACTAGCAGGATAGCTTGGCGTTGCTCGGGATTCTAAACATAGATTGGTATGTTTATCCCTCCTTTCTGAAACAATATTTGCTCTAGAGTTCTTATATATTTGATATATATTTATCCTTATCGAGCCTTCTGAAATAAATACGTTTGTTTATATTTTGTTATTGTGTATGCAAAAATATCTGTACACGAATATATAATTATATATGTATATATATTAAAATAACAGATTAAAGTTTAAGCAAAGAATCGCTGCTTTCACCCTTAACGGGATCTTCTGAAACTAAAAAAAAAATGGATCTGTGAACGCAGAAGTAAATATTTCGAAAAACGTTACACACAATAAATTAAAATAAACTATATACTAAAATGAAACAACAATCGAAATCCCCAATACGGAGGAACGTTACTGCAGGGTTGTTTTACACCCCGTAGATAGAACAACCCCCAACACCAGGAGCAAGTTTTGTAGGTGTCCCCGCCTTCCCTCTTTTGTCTTCTTCAAGCTACAAGTTTATATACAGAGAAGGCCCATTCACTCAGGCCATTTTCGCCATATTCACCCACCTTTCAGCAAATACTGGGATGATTGTAAAGTGGTTGGTGTTAGGAAAGATATCCAGCCATAGAAACCATGCCAAAACCTACTTGATAACCTGTCTAACTCATTTCTGCATGGAAAATTTGGCGGAAATGACGCTAATGATAATGATGAAGGCGATACACATGCAAATAGATCTTGCAGTCTGAAAATAGTGAGTGGTGGGAAACTTCAATTAACTGAGAGACTATCCGCGCAATTTCAAAATTGAAATTTTACTTAGGTGTGTTCATATCCTAAGATGCAAGGGAGAGAACTATAGCCTGAACAGATCCAAATCTTAGACAATTGCAGTGCGAGTAGATTTAGTCTATAAGCAACGGACATATTTCCTCAGCGAAACATATTTACTCAATAAGTTGGTTTGAATAGAAAACGAAGAACAGAGAAAGAGCTTATGTGTGGAGAGGAGAAAATGCTTGAGGGGTGCTTTCTGCATTATACACACAAATAAACTCTCGCGTGCGGAGTTAGGGAACACTACATGCTTTATTATCATAACAACGGCAGTATCGGTAGAGAGTCGGACGCCATGCTTTGACGCATAGAGTTACAACCCTTGCCATTCTGAGTTCAAATCCCGCCGAGGTTAACTTTGCCTTTCATCCTTACGGGGTCGATAAGATAAAGTAAAAGTAATCCACTGGGTAATTGCTGGCCTTGTGCCAAAAGTAGAAACAATTATCATATAACAACTATATAAGATTAAATAGAAGTTCATACATATAATGGATTAATTATTGCTAGGAACCTTATAAAAATAATACGCAAAAATATATAATCAAAGCGAGAAAAAGGAAGAAAAATTTAATTCAACAGTAAGTCATCGATTTGATGTAAGCCAACACGCTCGCAGCATTAGCGCGAGTGATGGCAAGGCTAAGATGCTAAAACAACCAGGCACCCCCAAGGACATCACCTGGCACCTTGCTAAGGCAAGCGGCTAACGATGACAGGAACTTTGCTGTCAGCGGTCCAGCTCCACCAAATGTCTCGAACTCCACAGGGTGAAAAAATAGTTAGTTGATATTTTAGGATGTTATTCCGTTCGGTTACCGTTAGGGTATGTAATATATATATATATAAATTTTATTCATAGTTGTATAAATAACATTACAACAGTTTTGCGAGAGATGTCAACATGAATTGATCTGTTATTGTTATCTAAAGACATTTTTTCCAATTCCATCCCGCCCGTCCCCTCAATCTATCTTATTTCTCATTCTTTCTTCTGATGAATGACTAGCGTCCAAAACGTTAAGACCCTCTTCTTGCTATATCAAACGTTAACCTAATATATCCGTTCCATATACTGTACCGATTGTGTTGTTATTTCTATTTACCTTTTACACACACACACACACACACGCGTCGAAACGGCTTGAGCTCTGCCGTCGGGGTTATACATCTTCCTATTACCCATTCTACTACCCCAAGTATTGAGTACTCTGGTGCGTTATGATCCATCTGGTTCCTTACCACAACTCCTTCATTATATATAATGGCGGTGGATTGGCAGTATCGGTAGAGGGTCGGACGCCATGCTTTGACGCATAGAGTTACGGCCCTTGCCATTCTGAGTTCAAATCCCGCCGAGGTTAACTTTGCCTTTCATCCTTACGGGGTCGATAAAATAAAGTACCAGTAATGTACTGGGTAATTTCTGGCCTTGTGCCAATAGTAGAAACAATTATATATATATATTCCCACTGTATACACATAATTATTCGCTTCAATACAACACACGTAAAACGGGTGCCTATACTAGTTCCCGGGCTTGAGTTTCGGCCACACTTAATGCAGCGGTAGGGTGCACTGCATCCTCTGTCTACATATATTATGCAACAATGCATAATCGGCGTATGTGGCTTCATCGGCGGGTATCGCCTCATCAACGGTGTCTTCTATAGAGGATACGGCTTAGCACTGCTTTTGTGAATGAAAGTTGTTTGGCGCAAACTACGAAAACCGTTAGTTTGTGTGTGTATGTCATGTAACTTAGCTGTTACAGGACATACATACAGATCGACAGGGGATTTACTGGGGAAAATTGACGGTCCAATTTATTTTTTTAGCCTTTCTTTTTTAAATTTCATTTTGTCAATGTTTTAAACATCTAAAAGAAAAAAAAAACGTTTCAGACCGAAAAACCTGGTATATCTGGGATCAATAAAATAAGTACCAGACTAAAATAAAAAGTACTAGCGTTGTTATGATCGAAGGCGGTGTCTCATCATCGTGTCAGTCCAAACAAATAAAAGAAATTTTAAAGAAAAATCTTTGAGCAAAGAAGGAAAAAAAATAATTCAACAAACTTTGAAAAATTAGATAGAACAAAACTTACATCTTTAAGTAGATAACAACAAAAAACCGATACACAAAAAAAATCTGGTTTCTTTTTAAAACAAGCAAGACAGTTTTGGAACCTTTACGTACCTAATAAATATATAGTTCTATTTTTGTCAGCTAAATTTCAACCGACTAAATTTTGGGGTGGTTATATAACTGGGCTACAGATATCAGAAAGTCACACTTGTCATACACTCATAACATTATAGCTATCAGGTGACTGAAAGAATTGAAATAATCATTTAATCAAAGCAATTTATCAAATTATAAATGCGAGGAAAGAATAGATAAAGATATACCTATCTTTTCTTCAAAGTCCCGACTGGTCTGCAGCAATTGTTCACCAGAAAAATGTGCCAGTGCTATGAGGTTTTTTTGTGTTTTCAACTAATCTGACCTCCATGAAGCTCACTGTGGAATTATTTTCTGAAATAACCAACTTGCTATCAGGCAAACTGACAACCTGGCCAGTCCACTAGCGCTTGGACCATGAGAAATACATCCAGTACATTTTGTAAGATGGTTGTCGATAGGAAGGGCATATTTCTGTAGATTCTATGCAAAAAGGATCGGAATTACTCTCCAGTTGTGTTAAAGTGATATAAAGGGCATCCAGCCCTAGTAAACTTGCCAAAGGGTCGGGATGGCGTCAATTGTGTTAAGGACATGACAGTCTCCTTGGTGTTGGTGATTTACAGGCAGCACAATAAAATAGTCTCTGTAAAGTGGTTGGTGATAGAAAGGACATCCAGCGGTAGAAAACTCGCCAAACGAAATATTTTAAATGTAGAATGGACTCTTTGAGCTACAACTAAGGTACAAAAAAAACCCCACAGAGTTGTATATTTATATATATCGGAAAAGAGCCAGGATCCCGACGGTTGAGTTCCGGTCGTTTCGACAGCTAGATCCGAACTAAGTATTAGACCGGCGGGAATCTAGCTGAACTTATCGATGGGTACAGTCCATATATGGGCATGCAGTCAAAGCAGAAAAAGCAAAAATATCTAAGCAAAAAAAAACTAAAAGTTTGTTGTTTTTCTTGTCTGTCACGAGGAGAGGTCAATGATCTAGGATGTCATGTACGTAGTTAAATTCCTTCATAGCTATGAAGGAATTTAACTATCTATGAAGGAATTTAATTATGTGTGGTTAGAAAAAGCTATCTCACTTACCGCTTTTCAAAGGCGCCGCTAAATTCCACTGCAGGTTACTCCTCTTCCACGTGCGTCCAACTGCTTAACACCGGGAGCTGCCAAAACTCGCGTCCACACCGTTGCTGGTCACCACTAGAGAGGCCCTCTGCTGGCCCTTCCGGTCGAGCATCCTTCCGGCCAAGCACCCTTCCGGTCGAGCACTCCCCCGCTTCCGGCCACCGCACGCCACACCATACCCACACGCCCCCTGATCTCAAGGATCAATTTCGAGTCGGTGCGCAGTCCCCACCTCAGGGCGAGGTTCACCCCTCTCAACACTGCGTCCAGTTCGGCCACATTGATGTGGTTGCAGTCGTCCTTCTTCCTAAGCCAGGCTTCATCCTCGACCTCAACACCTCCTATCTCCAACGTGACACCCAGCGCTATGCTGCTGGCATCGCACCATACGGTCCCACTCTGTGATTTGGGAACATACCAGCGTCCCCGCACTGGGTCGTCGGCCTTCACCCTCCCCACGATCTCCTGCATCATGGCCACCGTCCTCTCTCCCACTCTGTCACTCCACCCGCTCGTCTCTTGACATAGCTGCATGCCGTCCGGAGCCACCCAGCAATCGGGTATTGACCCACCAACTTTCCACACACCGAGAAAAGCTCCCGCCTACTCATACTTGGGCCCAGTTCTGGAACTTCATTTCCCCTCTGGAATACCAAGACGCCCGTCCTGTCTCGCCGTAGCCTAAGTCCCAGCGCGGCTCCTCCCTCCAACGCTTCTGACGGCTTCGCAGCCAGTCCATACCCCTGTAAATGGCTCGTGACCTCCGCCGCCGACACCACATACTTGTCCACTAGGATGTCGTCAATATAGGAGTTAGTGGCCCTCTTCATCTTGTCGGCCTTTCCCAGAATGGTCTTGAGGACCGCCGCCATGATCTTCGGTGCAGAGCTCAGCCCGAAACCGAGCCTGGTCAGGCAAATGTCCGGCCCTTATACCTAACCAGCTGATACTGCCAGAGCTTCTCGTCTATATGCAATTGCAAGTATGCCGACTTTAGATCTACGATTGCTGAACCCCCCTCATGCGTCTCCACTCACGCAGGGTTTCCCCACAGACATCCGTGACCTCGCCACCCGTTTGGCATGACACGTGCTCGTTCAGCTCCCGAAAGTCCAGCACTGGCCTCACCTTGTTCTTCGTGGGTTGCGCCACCGCCATTAACGGCAATACTCCGCACTTCACCTCCTCTTTCCAGGGAAGCAGTATGCGCTCCTCAATCCATCTCGCTCCTAATGTTTCCCTTCAATGCGTGTTGATAGCAGCCCACTTTGGTCTTCAGTGTTGGTGGTTCTCCCTTCCAGTACCACTCAACAACCCATCGCTGCACATCGAACACGGCCTTGAAGTCTTTGTCCTGCACAGTGTAAGCGGGGTATTTCTCCTCGTGGGCCTTCTGGTTCTCCTGTCGCGCACTCACAGCGCATACCGATGCAGCGCCGCCAAACGACACACCAACGTTGTTCACTGTGACGCCTCCTAGACGGCCAATTGCGTCCATGCCCATAACCACGCCGATCCCATCCACCACGCTGTCTACTACGATGGCAGAAAGCCTTATTTTCCTTCCCCGTACCGATATTTCCATCTCGCTGCGACCTCGGCATTCAATTTTCCTGCCGTCGACTGCCCTTACGCTGCTCTTCCCTCTCCACCTCTGCGCCACCCCCGTGGTCACCAGTGTCGTTGTACAGCCCGTGTCCACGAGGGCTCGCTGTGGCTTTCTCCTCGCGAAGACTTCCACCACGGGCAGCGCCGCTACTCGTAAGGGGCAACTACCGGCGCAGTAGTTCCCTTTGGATCGTTTCCCTGGTCGCTTACACCGGTAGCATATTATTTCCGGCCTTGACTCTCTGCAGTCTCTAGCCATGTGCGGGCCCTGGCACCGAAAACAGCGACCTCTAAACGTTCGCGGGCGACCGCGTGCCGTGGTTGCCTCCCTTTCACCATTTCGCTGCCAGCTGTCTTGAGTCTCTGTAGTTGCTATCGCCGCAACACTCTTTTTGGCATCTTCTGCTATGATCCGGGCTTGTTCCACCAGTGAACGCATTTCCATTTCTTTGTAACCCCGGACTTGCTGCAGTTTCACCGCTATGTCGTCTGGAAATCCATTTATGAACGCCAACCGCACCGTGCGTTCGCATTCCACCTGATATCCAGCCAACATAGCCAATCGCCGTATTTCCGCTGCGAAAATGTCGACGCGCTCACCATTCCATCTAATTCTTGCCAGCTTAGCGAAAGCGGCTAACGGTCCCCCTGCAAATGCGTCTATCATGCGCCTCTCAATCTTTTGCGCATCTCTTTGGCTGTGTTCGTCCAACTCAAGGAAGAGTACCAACGCGTCCCCCTCGAGGTACAGTGGCATGAGGCCAGCCACATCTTCTATCTTCTGCAAGCTTGCGACCAGCCGGACTTTCCGCAGCCAAGCGACAACATCACCTTCCCCTGTAAATGCCCTGATAGCTTCGCTTGTTCGTAGTCTTGTCGCCATCTTCTAATTTGTCTTGCGGTACGTGATAAAAAAAAACAACAGGCTCCTCTCTGTTTTTCCAGTAGCTTTTTTTTTTTTTCAATCAGATCTCAGTTTCCAGTGTCGAAATAGCTTGTGGTTAGAAAAAGCTATCTCACTTACAGCTTTTCAAAGGCGCCGCTAAATTCCACTGCAGGTTACTCCTCTTCCACGTGCGTCCAACTGCTTAACACCGGGAGCTGCCAAAACTCGCGTCCACACCGTTGCTGGTCAACACTAGAGAGGCCCTCTGCTGGCCCTTCCGGTCGAGCACTCTCCCGCTTCCGGCCACCGCACGCCACACCATACCCCCATTATGTACACGACATAGCTATCTTTCGATTACAGAGTCAGGTTCGATCTATAATAGGTCTTGCCTCGAGCTAATCGATAGTGAAACATATGTAATATGTTATTAAATATGTTATGATGCAACACTGAATCCTTGTTCCTTATCCTTATAATAGTATTATACTCTGCTCTGCGCGAGCATCTAGTGCTTAACCGGCATCTCGCCTACGGGCGCATTTTCTTGCAACCTTACAACTCTCTCTCTCATATATATATATATATATATATATATATATATATATATATATATATATATATATATATATATATATATATATATATATATCAACTAGAAATTGATTGACATATATATATATTTTTTAAATAATTTACTTCGGATCTTATTCACGCCAATGGGAGGACGCTAGCATGTTGTTAGTAGTTTTAGAATTGCAACACGTGCGACGGGTCACTCGCAGATTTGCATTTGATGTGTAAACACAGATAGTTATTTCTTCCCCCTTGCTGAAGATCCAAGATTTGACTACTGTGACTTTACGGATTATTGGTAAAATATATTTCTTTAATGAAATATATACAAGGAGGATTAATCATTTTTTAAAGGGTAATATTTGAAGATCTAGTTAAACTGTAATTAGTTACCTACCTAGCTATGTGTGATTACACACTTTACAAATTATTCCCTGTGATTGTTTCATGTGTTTATTGTAGTTAGAAAAAGCTATCTCACTTACCGCTTTTCATAGGCGCCGCTAAATCCCATTGCTGGTTTCTCCTCTTCCACGTGCGTCCAACTCATTAACACCGGGAGCTGCCAAAACTCGCGTCCACATCGTTCCTGGTCACCACTAGAGAGAGGCCGATCTGCTGGCCCTTTCGGTGTAGCACCCTTCCGGTCGAGCACTCCCCCGCTTCCGGCCACCGCACGCCACACCATACCCACATTTATTTTAAAAATATATATATATGTCAATCAATTTCTAGTTGATATAAAATGCTCGGATCTATTCATTGGAATCTTTGAGCTTATTCTACGGTGGATATGGCGCATGTCTCGGACATGACTCCCTGAATTTAATTTAATTAAATTTATTTCGGATATATATATATATATACATTGAAGATAGATGAGTTGCATAACGTCGAGTGTTTTTCTCATATTACGTCATGATTAACATTACAGAATGACCAGAATTCTACCCAGTGGTAAACAACCAATTTTAAACCTATATATATATATATATATATATATATATATATATATATATAGAGAGAGAGAGAGAGAGAGAGAGAGAGAGAGAGAGAGAGAGAGAGAGAAAATGAGGTTTTTTTTAAATAAAAAAAACCCAGATGTCCTACACGGGTGAACGTATAGGGAAAAGAAATCGAAAATGCAACTCCAGCTGCATTTTCGATATATATTATTTCGTTTTTAATTTGTTTATCAGAAAACGTGTGTTGAAACAGATATTATTATAATTTAGGTGGTGGATTGGCAGCTTAGAGTTACGGCCTTTTATGATCTGAGTTCAAATCCCGCCAAGGTTAACTTTGCCTTTCATCCTTACGGGATCGATAAAATAAAGTACCAGTAATACACTGGATTAATTGCTGGCTTTGTGCCAAAAATAGAAACAATTATAATACTTTAGGAGGGTCATGCTGCCACTAAAAACACACGCACCTGTTGGATATCACTTCAATTTATTATAAATTTCCTGTTGGTTGGCTCAATAACCGGATGGTTGTTTATATATTGTCAAATCTCTTTCGTCACATATTTTGTGACCTCCTCAGTGACTGATTTGTTATTTTGTGTTACTCCTTTGTTCTCTCCCACATTATTTTGTTTTTGTGTGTCGTGTGGTGTATACTTGGTTTGAATACTGGTGCGTGTGTTTTTAGTATCTTTCAAATATCTTTCAACATGTTAAAATATCCCCCACACACGTACAGACACATTCCTACTGACCGATCCCTTTACCACGAATTACTCTGCTACACACACACATATTTGTCTTAATAGGCACCTGAACTGTTGACCTTTCAACATGACTGCACATCCTACTAACCATTATCACAACAATGAACCTCTTTACTACACACACACACACATATTTGTCTTAAAAGACTTATTTTTCAGTGACTTCTCAATCAGGCGAAAAAGGACACTCTTCGACAAATCTACATTTGGCGCAAAATCAATTTTTAACATTCACGTGACCTCTACCGACCAATCAAAATTGTTTTGACCACAAGAATTTTTGCAACACGAATTGGCGCGAAACTTATTTTAATACCTCTGGAGCCACTTTTTTCACATAAAACAGGTAGAATTTCCAAAACTAATCAGATTAGAGCAAACATCACGGGCGCTCTATCTCAAAATTATTTTTGAAAAGCATTAGAAATGCGCAACCGGTAAAAAATTAAAACTAAAACTGAATACTAACCAATACTTATTACTAACTTTTACTTATTCCTAATTAAACTATTTTTCACTGGGAACAATTTGTCAGCATTTTCTTTTCCTTTTACCAATATATCACAACTCGTGTGTTACACCTCTATTCTTTTAAATATATATATATATATATATATATATATATATATCTGCTCACTCTGCCATATGTGATTCTGGAAGCGGAGTTTCCTATATACACCTTCTATGTAACGGGACAGCCATCACGATTTGTATTTACTGTGGTATAGTTGTATACGGTACGACACATTGGTTGGACGCCAACTTGGACATACAGTGAATTTCACCTGGGACGTTGGGTTGAGCGACCGAACGTGGGGACTTTGGGGAATGCCAGTTATTGCGGACCTGGCGTGTTTTCAATTTCCTCACATGTGTGTCGGCTGTACATGTACCATACATTTCTTTAACTCATCGTACTTTCTTTTATTTTTTTATTTTAGATTTTAGGTGTATATCCCAGACCGCCTATGGTGATAAATCCCCTGGGTATTGGTTTTGGAAAAATAGTGTTATCTCACTTAACGTTCGGAACTGGAACATATCGATGTGATTCGTAGGGTGCTGATATGATAAGGAGAATCGACCTGTTACAAGGCGATATAATTGGAGTACACCTTCACTCATCCCCTGCTACCCTCTCCCAACCTCTTTATCATCTATTGCACCATTTAAGTGATAAATTTTTGGTGTAATTTTTAAAGACATTTTATGACATTATGTGCATCATGTATTCTGTCTTTTTCCATATAGCGCTGGCCTCGGGACCTCCCTGCTTGTCCTTTAACCTTGTTCTGGTAACGCAGCTCGATGGAGCATGCAACTATTGATATACTCTTGTGTTATAGGCTCTGATGATTCTTGCCATGGGGTATGGATGAAACACTGTTTGCTAATAAAACAATGTATTTCTAAACACTCTTTGGTTATTCCTATAACTATAACGGCTCTGTAGTATACTAGTTATCCTACATTGAGCTAAAACCACACTGTCATACCAAGGGCAATATATCTGCGTGTCTGGGCATATTGATATATTTGTCAACGAAACTATATATATATATATATATATATATATATATATATATATATATATATATATATATATATATATTGTTATACTTGGGGAGGGTCATATTTACGTAATATTGCCAGAATTAATAACAGAACACGCTCACTGTTTGGTTGGTTTTCGCTTCTCGCTGTCTTTTATATCTGCGATCTAACTTACTCGGTCCTCAATGTTGCCATTGACTGACCGACGGTCAAAAATAATACAGATACAATATAGACACAAACACATATATATAGTTTACATAATTTACATAAATCTTTCGTTGCACATCTGCAACATCGTCAGTGGTGTTATATTCTTTGTTCCTCCTGTTGTGTTGTATGTCTACGCCATTTTTTATTCAGTCTGCCTATATATTTATTTATTTATTTGCTTGTTTGTTTATCTTATTTTATTTTGTCTTCTTTGCGCATGCGTGTGTGTATAGTGATATGTGTGCTGTGTGCTGTGTGACTAGTGTGTATAGTGTTGTGTCTGCTGGGTGACTAGTGTGTGTTTATGTGCTTGTTGTTATTGTGCTTGTGTATGTATTTATTTATCTTATTTTATTTTATTTTATTTATAGACCCTCCCCAAGTATAACAATATCTGTTTCGACACACGATTTCATATAAAAAACCTCGCTATATATATATATATATATATATATATATATATATATATATATATATATATATATATATATATATATGTGTATATGCAGATATATTGTTATATTAAGTGGTGGTGGTGGTATGCTGCCAATAAAAACACACGCACCTGTTACATTCCACAGCAATTTATTATAAACTACCGGTCGGTTAGTTTAATAACCGGATGATTGTTTAGTTGTTGATTGTCAAAGCTTTTTCATCACACATTCTATGACCTCATCAATGACTACTTTTGTTGTTACGAATTATAACCTCGAAAAACAATGACAAATTTTCATTCAGTGTCGATTCTACAATAACTTGACCCGCTATGTCAAGTTGAACCTAATCATAATCATAAATCGAGACCTATTCAACATCCTCTCAATGGAGCCAGACGAATTATCCAGGGTCGATGGAAAAAAGTTTGCTCTTGCCCTTTGCCTTTGGACTAGAAGTAGATGTCTTATCAAGACACCATTATTCGGTAGAGGGTCGGACGCCATGCTTTGACGCATAGAGTTACGGCCCTTGCCATTCTGAGTTCAAATTCCGCCGAGGTTAACTTTGCCTTTCATTCTTACGGGGTCGATAAAATAAAGTACCAGTAATACACTGGGATAATTGCTGGCCTTGTGCCAAAAGTAGAAACAATTATTAGCGATTCTTTCTTCTCAAATACTCTTGGGTCCCAAATAATAAGGGTGTGTGAATCGGTTGTCTCTGTTAAATTAAAAAAAAACAGAATTAGTCGTTTAGTACCCCAACCTAGCCTATTTATTTTATAACGTAGGGGATTTCTAGTAATGTACTTTTTTTTGTTATGTATATTGTTTTTTAATGTATAAAGAAAATTAATTGTCGCAGGAATGCTACCACTTGAAATAAAATTTCGCCGGAGACAATACCAATTGAAATACGCGCCAATAAAAAAACATATACATAGTATCATGCGCTGTTAGAAATCTTACTGTCTTAACACATTGGATAGTTTTGTTCTAGATGCTACTATGTTAAAAGTCAGATGGAAACGGCTGGAACACTTATTCAACGGTCTGACCAGGGTCAAAACAATAGTAACAATGATTGAAAAATATCAAATAGGACAGAACGCCATCTTTTTTTCCGGGGAAGAGAAAAATAATTAAAAAAGAAAAAAGCGGAGTCAACTTAATATTTTAACCGAATTATTTAAATAGCAATATTATTTATTCTATTAAATGAAATATCCATATACATCAAAATATTATCGTATACATTATATAAACGTTTAAGAGAATAAATACATTAAATTTCACTTTCGTTGTCAATAAGGGCTTGTGGCGCAATGGATAACGCGTCTGACTACGGATCAGAAGATTCCAGGTTCGAATCCTGGCAAGCTCGAATTTTTTTAAACAATGAAGATGAAAAAGAATAAATATTTGAAAGGTTATTACTTGGAAAATTCTAGATGAAATATTGTTACACCTGTAGGTTTGTGTGTGACTTTATGAACTGAATCCATTCAAAGATCGAATGGAAATTACTTATGATGCTGCTACTTTTCAAATACATATAGTTGTTGATAACAAGGAATTTAAACATACTCATATAAACTGTACAAGATAAATAACAATAAGGGAACAAATGACAATAAGAGAACGAACGAAAAATAAAAAAATTAAGCAACGAAAGAAAGGGGGAGGGAGCGACAGTCTGATAAATTCCTAAGGAAATGCATTAACGTTACGCAATCTCTCTGGTTCTCTGATCCTGAATAAGGATACACGTCACCCGTTTACTTTGGCATTAGAATTTATTATTAATCTGGCTATCAGTGCGATGGATTGCCCGAATCGTTAGAGCATCGGAAAAATGCTTTGCAGTATTTAGTTACGGCCTATAACGTTCTGAGTTCTAATCCCGCCGAGGTCAACTTTGCCTTTCGTCGTTTCGGGGTCGATAAAATAAAGTACTGAGGTTGATGTAATCGACTTTCCTTTCCCCACAAAACTGTTGGCATTGTGCTTAAATAAGAGATTATACAAAGTAGAAACAATTATTAATCTTACAAATACAACGCAGCAACATATACGATCAAAGTGAAAGAAAGAAACAAACAAAAACAACCATCAATTCACCACCAAGTGCAACAATCGGTCGCACATTACATGGGTCAACGGAAATTTTTGAGACAAGCCAATGCCGCAGGTGATGACGAGGCTAAGGCGCTGAAAAAAAAACAGGCACCCTCACCAGCATCATCAACGATGACAAGAACTTCGCTGTCAGCGGCTCAGCTCCACCAAACGTCTCGAACGTCACAAGCTGAAAAAATAATTGTTTGATAGTTCCCAGCATTTTCTGATTTTATTCCGTTCGACAACGGAAGCAGTGACCCTCACATTTACCAAGGTATCCATGAGAGAGCAAAAGAGTCATTGACTGTAGCATCCCAGTTGAGACACCTGCCTCTTACCCAGGAACAAAGGGTAAGGCCATGCGGTCTCCTCCTTCTGGATAATCCAACAGGCTCCAGAACTGAGGCTGAGCTAGGACCCTCTTAATGGTCAGGTTTAGCTCGCTTTGATCGTATATTTTGGTGCGTTGTATTTGAAATTGTATTTATTATATATGTTTATATTTTCATTCTGAAAGAATTGTGAACAATTTGTAATGTTATTTATACAACTGTGAATAAAATTATTCCTATTAAAAACATATTAATCTTGCTATTGGCAATTATTCCTATTAAAAACATATTAATCATTCCTTAGGCATGACAATCGCAAACGGGTTTCGATTTATCAGTGTTTGACTTCAATAATTACCGACGAGATGAGATATTGATGCCTCTATTTATTTAGGAGTATGGGCGATGGATTTGCTAGTACGATGATGCCCGATTAAAATACCTTACAGTATTTAGCTAAGTGCGTCGCGTTACGTTCTAAGGTCAAATCACGTCGGAATTGACTTACTCTTTCATTTTGTTGGGAAATCTTTATACAATTTTCTAAAAATCACAGAACTCCTAATTATATTTTCCAGAGAATCCCCATCAACTTCAATAAAAAAAAAAATGTTTTAGAGAGAATATATATACAACAGTAATTTAAAATTCCTTATCTCGCAGGACCAAATTATTTATTTAACAAAACGGCGACAACTCCGGAACCCACTTCAGAACAAAATTGGCTAAAGTCAATAAGATTAATAGCTGTAAGATATTGGCCCGAATCGATCGATTATAGCCCTGTCCTACAAATTTGAAATCAATGTTTGTTAGAGTGGTGAGGTGGATATAGAATAGAGATTTTTTAAAAAATGACAGCGCCTGACTTGTAAGTATATCCTAATTACTTTAAAATTCGAAACCTAATCTATTGAAACGTAGCAGTTTGTATGATTAAGGAGTTCGCTTCACAATCATTTGGTTTCGGACTCGATCCCATTGCCTGGCATCTTGGGTAAATGTCATTTACCATGGCCTCGGGTCGACCTAAGCCTTGTGAACGAAACTGGGTGGACGGAAATTGTTTGGAAGCCAAATTGTAATTTAAAAGGCCGCACACTATCACATTGACTCCCTGAAAATTACGTTAAGGATACACGTGTTTGTGGAATGCTCAGTCATTTTCACGTTAATTTCATGGACAGGCTATCTCATTGATATTAAAACGGAATACTCGTCGTTGAAATCGACAGATGTCCATCGGAGCAGCATAGCCAGCACCACAGGGGTCTGACATGGAAATTTAGTTACTGCTCTGTACAGTCTGAGTTCAAATCTCACCTAGGTCAACATTGCCGTTCATCCTTCCCTCAAAATTGCTGGCCTTGTGCCTAAATCAGAGACCAACAAAGGATCATATACTTGGTTGCTCGACCTGATAGAAATAACAGCAAAATATCACTTTATCAATACCCATTGCTCGTAAGGGTACTTGGCTATTCCAGCGTCTTAGTTTCGCTATCACCAGGAGTAATGCCGTGTGTGTTTTGTGTTGCGGCAGATAATTTTAAAGGGCAATGCCAGCATTCTCTGATAAGGTGACAATTACAGTTGGAACGCCTTCTAGCACAGGTCTGTTCGATTATGGTTGGTTTGGAGCTAAACAACAACTTGTGTTTAGGTGTGTATACTCAGAAACATCTGTTGTGATGTGGAGATACAACTTTCCTTCCATTAGTGTTGCTCGGTTCACTTCTCAAGGAATAATACCAGTTAAGCCTTGCCCAGTGTTGTTATTACGATAGTCATATTGATATCGATGAACTAGTTGTATAGAGATCAATTAAAACATGTTTATAAATACATTATGAACTAATGTAAGAGAGTAATGTAAAAAAATATTTAACTCTATATTCACCACAAGTATGTTTTTTCCTGGTCCAATGTCGTAATATCTTGCATGCGAAGAAGTCACGTAAATTACTTTAGACAACTGGGTTCAAATCTGTATGAAACCTGAAATAATGTAGCATAGGAAAAAAAAAAAAAAAAGCTCGATTTGTTTTATTAATTACTTTTATTAGTTTAAGATATTTCTGCTTTATTTATTTATTTATTTATTTATTTTCCTTTTCAAAGCCATAAATCATTGTGGTTGGTGTCTGTAGTTTAATATAATTGCGGCTAACATGGAGGATGACGTGGTACAGCAACTCTATGATGATGGTAAATATTTACGAAATTACCTTGTTAACATTACTATTTATCTATTTAGTTCGTTTTTTTAAATGTTTAAATGCAAACTTTCTACATCTTAAAGTTATTTCACTGTCGTTATTCTACGATAAACATCACATAAGATATGTGATTGTATTATTGACAGTAAAATTCATTTGTTGTTATGTTGGACCTCTTGACGACGGACACACCCGTAGCCGTTAGACTGATGTGACAAAATGTTGAATAATATATGAAAACTGCTGATCCTTAAAAGGTGTAAACTTATGGAAAATCTGTAATCTGTTATTATCACATTCGGAATACAATACTAACAGAGTGTAGTTGGTGTTTTGTTTTCACTTTGAGAAAAAAAATCTACGTTTAAATATCGGGAGTAATATCATATTTCAATAGATATTGGTATATTTTAAGATTTAGCATTGATTTATATTGTTTCCTTAACAATATTTTCAAGTACTTTTCACTGGATTAATTTTGCAGGATATGCTCATATATATAGGTACACACATGAGCCGACGAGAGACCCCTAATCTTAAAACGAACGAAACGTAACGTATATAACACAACGAACATGCTAAATTGGACAAGATATTTTCAATTTTTTTTTTATTTCGTGACCGATTGTCACGCATTCCCATATATATATATATATATATATTGTAAAGTATGTGTTAGTTAATTACCGATACTATTGTATGCAGGATAGAGCACTCAACGAAGTATACAAGTAGGTCTGTTTACTCCGGAGTATTGTTTATATATATATTCTTTATTAAGGCCGAGTTTGAGACTTGTTACTTTGAACTACAGATGAGAAATTCAGAATAACAAGACTTAAACCTAGCTTTAATAAAGAAAATATTAACTACTATGGTATTTAGTACTTATCGCTCGATCGTCATTGCTAAGCGGATATATGAATTTTAATTTGATGTTATTAAAATAAATCATTTTATAACAGCGTTGACATGGGTCAAAGAGGTTGTTATGGTCTGAGCAATTCTTATCCAGAATTATTGCTCTCTAATATCACGTCTCTCCCGTACATTCCCCATTTTTGGCATTGTTTTTACAGCTGGATACCCCTCCTAATATCAACTAGTGTACAGAGTGTATTGGGTGCATTTTATTGTTGCACCAACACCAGAGAGATTTTCGTGTATTTGGCAAGTCGGAAAGATCCTCTTGACTCTATGTTGTCTTTGCCCAACCGCTAATCACTTTACAGAATAGAAACCTAAATTGAAATATAACAATTGTGACTGGTTCTAAAAGAAATAATTGGATCCTTTGTTTTCGTTAGTTAAGCTTAGGTCAGTCCTGATTTTGCTGAAATATGTTCAAAGATGTTTCAGTCCTAACTATTCTGTCTTTTATTGAGAAATAATTTATCTAGAACTACATTATCCAATGTATTGCGTGAAGATAATGGAATATAATTTACATTGTACCTTTTGTTATAATTACTTGTATGTTACTGTTGAAACAAAAATAGTTTGTAATTGCATGTACATATATTTACCATTCTAATTTTCCCTTAGGTCAATCTATAATTTTTTGCACATTCTTTTAGAAGACAATTACTTGCTTATGAAATGGCAATTTTTTTTTTTTGTTTAGTGTTTAGTTAGTGAGGAAAGAGCTATGCCCATGACCCTCTTCTGGGCCTCTTTAGACTCATTGGAAAAAGGTGACCTCAAATCAATGACTTGGCCTGAATGTTAGCAACAGAAAGTTCTCTGCAAAAGGCATCTAAGGACCAGGTGGTGGTACTAAACTGGTTTACTCTTTGTTTTCATTAGTGTTTATTTCGAAATCTGAATCAGATACAATTAAAATAAGTTTGGCAATATAGGTAAAAAGTTTATTGAAAAAGCAAGAAAATATGTTAGTTTTTTTTTTTTTTTCTTCTTTTAGATATAAACCAAGTTAAAATATTCTTATGGGATTTGGTGAAACTTTCTGATCAATGTTTCCCAACGTGTTTTGTGGGATAAGGCATCTTTTTAATAAAAGTATTATATATTATTAATATGAATAAATTCCCTCTCTAAAACAATTTTTTGTTGTATCTAATATCTCATTAAAATTAGGTGGTGTTGGAGATTGTGAGTAAAATATATTGCTGTGTTCTGCGATTTTTAGAAAATTGTATAAGGATTCTGCAACAAAATAAATTAGGAAACCACTGTATTAGATATTATTAGTGGAAGCTTTTTTAAGAGTTACCTTAATGAATGTTTTGTGCAGTACTAATTCTAATTGAGTTACAGACTGCTACTAAAACATGTTTATTCCTCAATGTGTTTCATCTAAACATGTATTGGTTCTGCAATTTGTTTCTTGATGTTTTTAGTTCATGTCTTTGTTTCAATACTGAGGACTTATCAATACTAGCTTACACAACATTTGAAGGCATAGATTTACTATTTTAAATTGAAAAAAGATATTTTATGAGTGCATAGCAGGTCAGCGGATGGTCTGCCAGAACACTTTATTTGCTGATTTGAAGTTGAATTCGAGCTTAACCCCAAAGTCATCCCATGTCTTAAATTTGGATGGCTTTACTATCTCTGCTGCAACTTTTTACATGTACTTGTACTACAAGTGCAAGAAGGAGGACTTATTTCCAAGCCATCCTTTGCATGGATGACATCTTTGACCTCTACTTAGTGCTACACCAAGTGGTCTTTGCCCACAGCATTTAACAGCTGAAGCAGAAAATGCCAAGCTGAACAGTCTCCATTCTGTTTCATGTCCTCAATTTGCTCAAGGAGTTCTCTGAATTTGGATGCAATTGTATCTGCATACTTGGTCCTGATTTTCTTATCCACCAACGCTTTCCACTTTATTCTGTAGGTCGACCTGGACATGCCAGTTTTGTGGGATTCTTTGGTTTTAGTTAGTCTCAAGTTGCAGATAACTAGATGGCGATCAGTTGACATCTCAGCCCCTCTCTTAACACGAACATCCATCACAGAATCAAAGAGATTAGAAACAATAACAAAATCAGTTATTGATTTCTGTCCCTGATTCCCCTTAAACCATGTGTATTTATGGATGTCTCTGTACTGGAAGAAGGTGTTTATAATAGAGAGTCCATTGCTAGAAAAATAAGGCCTCTCTCTCCATTTGTATTTAGATCGGGATGACCGTCCCTTCCAATTACTCCCTTTCATGTCAGGTTGTCAGTGCCAACATGTGCATTAAAGTCTCCCATTAGGATATATGACTCAGTCTTAACTGTATCTAATGCTGTATTCAGACTCCTTGTTTGTTGCATAAACTTGCACCATACACTGAGACCTATCTTTCAGCCTAAACTTCAAGAGGCAAATCCTCCCTCCTAATGAGATCCAGTCCATAACACATCTGACAGCTTGGGGTTTGTGAGTATCTCCACTCCCACCTGTGCAATTGGAGGACGGCAGCAACTCTGAATAAAATCTGACTCAGATTATAATGACCTGTCCAAGCCACACCAACAAGGGAAGAAGATATAAAATGATGATGATGATGATGATGATTTACTGTTGTTCACTTCTTAATTCCAGCTGAACTTGCCATTACTTAACTTTAATGATTTTATTGAAAAACTGTTTTTGATACTTATTGCATAACATTTTGTTTTATGAATTTGTTTCTTCTCTTTTCTTTAGAAACCTTCAGCCCATTCCTGGATGAAAAGTTTGATGTTAAAGCTCATGCTAATAAAACTATCCAAGGGATAGCTATAGGAGAACAACTTGCAAAACTTACTGATGGCATGGCCTTATTAGACAAGGAGATCCATAACCAGGTCAGAAAAACTGTTATTGGTTGCGCATGTTTTTGTTGGGAGCATAGATCATTGTTGAGTTGATAGGGTTCATAACAGTTAGTTAACAGTTCAGTCTCTCGTATCCTCTTACTAATTCTGCTGTATCTGGTGAAGAATCTTAACTTTAAAATAAACCAGTCTACTTGTAATAATTACCACAGGATTGGAACACTAATTCATGTAAGTAGAAAGAGCACTATAAAACTACTGAGAATTTCATTAGCTTGATTGGGCTCTACCAAGATAAACTTCATGAAGACAGTCTTCTGTGGTACCTCTATGACTTGATGGATTATGAGATTCACTAATATTGTTATTTTATCAGAAAGAAAGCCAGTGAAGTAGCAGAAATGGTAGTGTTGTATTAATAGACAATTACTTACTAATATATAGGAACTTGTTTATGAAACTCCTTGCAGTTGGTAAAAATAAAAGCAAACATTAAAAATATATTTAATTTTGTTAAAAAATTCTGCTTGAGAAACAACAGATTTCTAGTAGTTGTTTGGTTGTGTAGTCTAAAACTAGAATCAAAATTGTGTATTTGTGGTTGCGGAAAACATAGTTTCTCTTTAGTTTGAGCTTTTATTTCCCAAATCTCTACACAGTAAGACTAAAGATGTTTATATGTAATGAAATAAATGTAATACATAGTGCATTGAATGCAGAAGATGTATAATGTTAATGTGCATGAAAAACTGAATACAAGTGAACTAAGAGAAAAACTGGGTATAAAAAGAGTTGGATGTTGTTATCATAAGAGAAAAACTGCAGTTATAGACAATGTATATATATGATGGCTGTTGCTGCATCCACACATTTGAAATATATACTATTATTTATTTATGCATATTTATGCATATTTCACAAGGGCGGTGAATTGGCAGTATCGGTAGAGGCTCGGACATGCTTTCCAGCATAGTTACGTCCCTTTATGATCTGAGTTCAAATCCCGCCGAGGTTAACTTTGCCTTTCATCCATACGGAGTCAATAAAATAAAGTACCAGTAATGTACTGGGTAATTGCTGGCCTTGTGCCAAAAGTAGAAACAATTATTTATTTATGCATCTACTAATGATTGTTTGCATTACTTTTAGATTGTAGATCATCATGAAGATTTGCTTTCCCAGGCTACTGGTGTGGAAACCCTTGAAGGTATCTAAATTATGAATATTAAACACAATTTAAAAAATCTAAATTCATAATTCAGTTGCTTAGTTTGAAGATGAAGCAGCAATAGTTAATTATATATATATGTTGGCCAGTTTTATAAATAAAACATTGTTGCAAAACATCCTGTCCAATCCATGCCAACATGGAAAATTGGATGTAAAAACAATGATGATGTCTAATTTTTGTTAGCAACGTAAATGGATATTAAATGATGAAGGTGATGATTGATGATACATTGTTAGAGGCTGAAAATACTAGACTGTATTATATTTCTTTATCTTGATTATCTAATTTTTAAAGCAATAGTACTTGGCCTACTTGTTAACATGTTGGTTGTATGTTTGATCCCTTGACCAGGCAGCACATTGTCCTTCAACAAGGCACTTTGTTTCCTTCTACTAAGCAGTGTTGTAAAAGAAACGGTTTTTTCTTGATCAGGGAAACTGGATTAGAGTTAGGTACCTTACACTTCTTATTGCTCCTTGCACTTAGATGTTACTTCAGTTCACTCAACTGAAAAAAAAAATTGAGTACAAGTAGCAGTTGGTGGTTAACCTTTGGAGGATTGGCATGCTGTTGTACTCTCAGTTGCTTAACACCACATGGAATTGAGATAATCTTTGGCTGGATAACCCCTTGGGCTCAAGAAAGACATTTTTTTAAAGTGATAAAAGGTGTCTCATTTCTTTATACAAATGAAAACAACAAAAGTACCATATTCTTGGCAATTATCTATTTCTTTCCCAGGTGTTCTTCAAATGATGCAATCAAGAATTCAGTCCCTGCTTTCTGCAATGGAACGGTTAGTTTTATAAATTTCATTTCTAATCAGCCATAAAATCCTAAACAAATATAATGTTTGCAGAATTCAAAATTGTATGGCCTGTTTTAAAAAGAATTATAATAATTTGTCCACTTGTCCACTTTAATTTTTTTTCCAATATGAGTTTTATCAGGCTATCATAGTAGATTTTTTTTGTTGTTGTAAATTTAACATTGCATATTACTAGAAAAAACAATTTTACAACTGCTGCTAATTTCTTAAGCTGACTTTTTTTACTGTTTAGTTTGGGAAGGAACAGCAGTGCTCATGACCATTTTTAGGGCTTTCTTGGAGGAAGGAAAGTATCCCCATACCTTAGACCTGACCTGAATACTTGTAACAGGGTGGATTCTGTTACAGGCATCTAAGTAGCAGGTAGCGGTGTTAAACTGAGTGATAGATAAAGTCTATCACTCAGATTGGCTACAGCAGGTTTTGAACTCAGAATGCTAATGACAAGAACAAATAATGCCATCTCATCCAATGCTCTAACATTTCTGCCAATCCACCAGCCTGAACTGTCTCTTTATTTTATTGACACTGAAAGAATGAGAGGCAAAGTTGAACTGAGAGAACAGAGAGCTGGAGGAAATACCATAAAGTATTTTGTCCAGCACTCTGATGAATTTACCAACTCTCCACCTGAGGCAAGTAGAGTAAAATGTATAGTCTTGAGATACATTACATTGCTACTCCAAGGACAGAGCTTGAGTTCCTGCCCTTGGAGTAGGTCAATTAATGTAACCACCTGTACATTTAATATCTATAGGCAGCGAATTGGCAGAGCTGTTAGAACTTCAGATGGAATGCTTTGTAGTGTTCATTCCAGCTCTTTGTACTCAAATCTTACTGAGGTCAACTTTACCTTCCATCCTTTTGAGGTTGATAAAAACAGTACCAGTCCAGTACTGGGGTCGATTCTTCCTTTATAGCTTTGTCTCGCTTCCTCCCTCTCTCTCATTCTCTTTCTCCTTCACTGGAAGAAATCAGCCATGTTCAGACCTGGAGAGCAGATGACCTCCATCAGGTTTAAAGTGCCCAAGACACGCTTTATGTCACAAAGGCACCCCTATGACTTCATTAGGAGTTACAGGTCAGAAAGTGAGAGGGACATTTGATATTTAAATAGTTAATCCTTTAACCCTTTAGCATTTATATTACTCTATATTTACTATTATATTTTTTCAGTAAAGGCTTTATCTCACATAATATTGAATCTATGAGATTTTGATATTATTTATTTTGAGAACAATACCTTAATATCAGTATGAGCAGCTGGTTTGAACAGAAAGACAGAGAATTCTGGCCGGATATGGCCGGTTTAAATGCTAAAGGGTTAAAACATTGATGTTTAATAAATTTCAATGACTGTCTAAACAAGTGTTTCATAACTTGTTTTTTTAATGGAATGCATTATATTTTATTTAATTAATGAAGAAACAAGAAGTTACGGAACTCAATAATCATCATTAAAATAGTATTTGTAACATAAGTTAAGAAAAGGTTTTTATATCAAATTATAAGATATAATTTTAAGTATGAACATTCTAAAAGGAGCAGTTATATAGCATAAAAATTGAGGCAGCTTTGGAGCAGGTTAGTATCAAATGAGTTTGTATACTCTTAATATCACAAAACCTCTAAACTGATGGTTTATTGTAACTATACCAATTTTCAAAAGTTTTTGTGACACTTCGTACTAATATATATTTCATATTTTTACCTTCTTTACATAGAATTCGGTGCAAAGTGAGTGACCCATTCAACAAAATCGTGATGAGAACAGCACAACTAAGAAGATTGCAGGTCAGGAAAATAACATTTTTGAAAAATGGGTTTTGAAGACTGTTTATTACTAAAATCAATTGTATTGAGTATAAAACCTGCTTCTGTATAAAAGCAGTATGTCTGTTGCATCTGGTGCAATATCAGCTACAGCTGCAGACAATATATCTTACATCTGGTGCAATATCAGCTACAGCTGCAGACAATATGTCTATTACACCTGGTGCAATATCAGCTATAGCTGCAGACAATATATCTTACATCTGGTACAATATCAGCTATAGCTGCAGACAATATATCTTACATCTGGTGCAATATCAGCTACAGCTGCAGACAATATGTCTGTTACACCTGGTGCAATATCAGCTACAGCTGCAGACAATATGTCTGTTACATCTGGTACAATATTAGCTACAGCTACAGACAACATGTCTGTTACATCTGGTGCAATATCAGCTACAGCTGCAGACAATATATCTGTTCCATCTAGTGCAATATCAGCTATAGCTGCAGACAATATGTCTGTTCTATCTGGTGCAATATCAGCTACAGTTGCAGACAATATGTCTGTTACATCTGGTGCAATATCAGCTACAGACAATATATCTGTTACATCTGGTGCAATACCAGCTACAGCTGCAGGCAATATGTCTGTTACATCGGGTGCAATATCAGCTAGTGCTGCAGACTAAATGTCTCTTTTAAATTGATTAACCCTTTCATTACCTAATTTCTAATGAAAGACACTGCATACAATTTTCAAATAAAGTAAAAAAAATAATCAAGAATTTAGAGAGATTTAATAATAATGAACTTTCTTTTTATTAAGTTAATGTTCTTTCATACAATTATGATGAAAGGTTTTTAGATCATAGTTTTTTTGTATCATAGAATCAAGATCAGTTTCAGACGGTTTGGTATCAAATTCCTTTTACCACAACAAGAATAACACATATCCGTGCACACACACACACATACATACATATATATATTTATAATATATTATGGTAAGACAAAAGGTTAAAGGCTGAAACAGTCGCTTGAGCAGGGTTTCTTCTTCTCTGAAGACATTCTGCTGTCCAGCTCTCCTGAGAATTTCTTACCACTGTTATTTTCTTAATTTCTTTGTAGGAAGCTTGTGATCTTTTGCGTCGTATTATTCGCATACTTTATCTAGGCAAGCGGCTTCGGAGCCAGCTAGAGGGTGGAGCAAGGGAGATAACTAAAGCTGCTCAGAGTCTAAATGAACTCGGTAAGGCCATGTGAAATTCGTTTTTCTTTCTCGTGTATATTATATGTGGAAAAAAACTAGCCTAAAATTTCATGCAGTGAGATCAAAATCGATACCATGTGGTTGCGAAGTAAACTTCTTTACCAAACAGCCATATAAACAAACTCTGTATATCTATCTGAACCACAAAAAGAAAAGTCATTCTCTAGGCAGTTGAAAATGGATATGAGAACAAGTTCAATATCAATAACAATGATTTAAAAAATTATGCATAATTTTGGCTAACTGATTTTTCATTTTGTTATTTTAATTTTTTACATTTTGATATGATTTGATATAAAAATAATATCCCAGTAGTTTTGAACAAATGTCTACATTGAAAGCCATCTTGGGACATCATCATTATCATTATTTAGTGGATTGGCAGTATCGGTGGAGGGTCGGACGCCATGCTTTCAAGCATAGTTACGTCCCTTTACGATCTGAGTTCAAATCCCGCCGAGGTTGACTTTGCCTTTCATCCTTACGGGGTCGATAAAATAAAGTACCAGTAATGCACTGGATAATTGCTGGCCTTGTGCCTAAAGTAGAAACAATTATTTAATGTCTATTTTCCCTGTAAGCAAAGGTTGGACCTAATGTCATAATATATAAAGTTTATAAATAAGTTGATTGATTCACTTATTTTAATTATGTATGTGAAGATAGGGATTCACATGTTATTTTAATTATTTATGTAAAGGTAGGGATTCACGTTATTTTGATTATGTATATGAAAAAAGGGTTTCGCATATTATTTTAATCATCTATATAAAGGTAGGATTCACATGCTATTTAGATTATGTATGTAATGGTAGGGATTCAAATGTTATTTTGTTTAATGCAGATTATGTGTGTGAAGGAATGGATTTAAGTGGAGTTGAGGTGATTGAAGCAGATCGTCGATTCATTAAGCAAGCCCGCAAAGATGTAGAGGCACAAGCTCAGAAGATGTTAGAGCAAGGAATGGAAACACAGGTGAGAAAATTTGCTTTATATCATCATAGTCATTTTGCATCTGCTTTCCATGCTGGCATGAGTTGGATGGCTTGTTATTAAAAGTTACTGCTGTCCTTGACAGGTCAGGACAATGTCTTGCTCATACATTTCATAGTTTGGTGTGGTTTCTACAGCTAGTAGCCCTTCCTAACACCACCCACTTTATAGAATAATCATGGCACGAGCACTAGACAAATTATCATCTCAGCAGGACTAAAGAGTGTACTGGGTGTATTTTATTGTACCACCAGCACTAGGGAGGTTGTCATGTTTTTGACACAACTGAAGAGTTTTCTTGACCCTTTGCTTGGCAAATTTTCTACAGCTGGTTTGGTTGCTCTTCCTATCACCAACTGTTTCATAGTGTGCACTGAGTGCATTTTATCATGACACCAACACTAGAGAGGCTGTTGAGCCCTTGACAAAACTGAAGTATATGTGTATATATATGTATACATATCTCCAGATTCAACAAAATAACTGAAGGCTTTTTAAGCACTATGTGAAGGTGCATGGCTTAGTGGTTAAGGTGTTGGGTTCACAATCATAGGGACTTTGGTTCAATTCAGGGCTGAGCGCTGCATTGTGTCCTTAAGCAAGACACTCCAGTTCACTCAGCTGAAAAAAAAAATGAGTACCAGCAGCTGAAGATAAACTCTGTGATAGAAGAGTTGTCAGTACATTGGGTAAAATGCTTTGTAATATTTGTTCCTACTTTTGTTGCTCTGAGTTCAATTTCTGCTGAGGTCAACTTTGTCTTTTAACCTTCCAGGGTCGATAAACTAAAGTACCAGTCGAGGGCAGTGGATTTGCGGAATTGTTAGAACATCACAAAGATGTCTTGTGGTTTTTGTTTCAGCTTTTGGCATTCTGGGTTCAAATCCCACTGTGGCTCAATTGGATGGTAGACTTAATCTTATCACCACCAGCTGGTACTTAGGTCTTGTTGCAAGCATTCAAACAAGATCTCTGGTTTGAGAATACAACCCTCCTTCCCTCTCTCCTACCAGTGTCAGATGCCTTAAAAAGTTTCATGAACACTGCCCTTCCACTTTACCCTAAACTCCCAATTTATCACCACCACTTGATACGTAGGTGCCTTTAACCAAGTCCATTATGTTGCAAGCATTTGAGCCAGGTCTTTGGTTTGAGAATACCCTTTCTCTCTGCCAACCAACAGTCTTGGAGGCCCTGAGAATGGTCATGGGTACTGCCTTTCTCTCCCCAATCAAACAGTATAAAATAAAAAAATCTCCCCTCTTCTATAATAGACTTTGAGTATTTAATTTCAGTACACCTTATCCCTACTTTAACTATAACCAACAGAAATGATTACATGATGATGATCATCATCATTTTATGTTGGCAATCCATGTTGGCATGGGCTGAATAGGTTGTTATGGACCAAGACAAGTTGGAGTGACCCATCTTGCTTGTTACATTCCATATTAGGCATGGTTTCTACAGCTTGATGCCCTTCCTAATGCCAGTCATCTTACAAGGTGTTCAGGATGCATTTTTCATGACACTAGCACTACCACTTGAAAGAATGACTGGGAGCATATCATTGTGGTACTAACAAAAACACTTTACAGAGTGTACTGAGTGCATTTAATCATTGCAGCAGTACTGGAGAGGTTGTCACATGCTAGGCAGGCTGGACAGAAAATTTCTTTCAAACTCTATATTGTCTTTATTTGATTACTAAACACTGTAGCCTATTCATTCATTTATCTATTACAGAATCAAAGTCAAGTGGCAACTTCACTGCAAGTCTTCTACAACCTGAATTCTCTTTCAGCAACAGTAAAGAAAGTTGTTAACAATTGTCGTGAAACACTTCACCAAAACATCAAAAATTGTCTAAACATGCAGCTTTTACAACAGCAGGTTCCAACACAAGGTCAAGGTCAGTTGATTTAGAATTTTTAAAGTTTTTCTTCATACTCCTACTGTTACCAAAAAAATGATTCATCATTGTCAACATCATCATTTTATGTTTGCTTTCCAAGATGGCATGGGTTGGAGGACCATACCTCACTTGTGTGTCCCATTTTTGGCATAGTTTCTACAGTTGGATACACTTTACTGAGTATATCTAGAAATATGCCTAATGTGTCAACCCTTTTATAGACTGTACTGGATGTATTTTATGTTAGCACTAGCACAGTTGTCATGACTTCTCTACCATTTTTAGGCATAGTTATACAGCTACTTGCCCTTCTTAATGCCAGCCTCTTTACAGAGTGTTCTGAGTACATTTTATTGTACTGCAGCACATGAATGGTTACAAAGTCATTGACTTGACTAATTAAAGAGTAATTTTCATCTATTTCTGGCATGGCTTTTATGGCTAGATGCCCTTCCTAACTCCGTATCACTTTACAGTATGTATTGGGTGCATATTATTATGGTTGTAACTCATCATTTTTATTTAACCCTCTAAATAATGTCTTTTTAGGAGGTCCTGGCAGAGCATCAATGCCGGTGACTGGAAACACTGCTGTCTACCGAGCATCTCTTTGGACTAACATGGAGAAATTGATGGACAATATTTATGCTGCTTGTGCTCAGGTTAGTTATATTCTTTACGATTTTGCTACTATTATAATATATAAGAGGGAAAGTGGATGCTTTTATTTTGTCATATATATGTCTAACCCATTGTAGCGGGGAAAAACGGATGTTAAACAGCAATGATATCATCATCATTGTTTTATCTCTATTGTTTCATGCTTGCATGGGTTTGACAAGACTTTTTTTTTTCTGAGGTAGTATTCTATGGCCAGATGCCTTTTCTGACACCAACTCATAGTTTATCTTATTTTATTGAACCATAGAGTTGAGGAGTGTGTTGCTTTTGTGAGACATAAGCACACAGCAGTGCTTATCACGTCTCCGACACAACTGGAGGGCTCTCCAAACCTTTTGTTTGGCTGGGTGTCCTTCCTATCACCAACCACTTTACAACAAGGAATGATTTCTACAGTGGGATGCCCTTCCTGTTACCAACCACCCTTATGGGGTGTATCAGGTGCATTTTTGTGGCACCATCACTAGAGAGGTTGTTGGTCATAGTCTCAACTGAAGAACACCTCTTGGCTCTGGGGAGGAAGATAGGTATGAAGTTATAGGTGTATGTGGTGATTTGGCAGACTGAACTACCAAAATGGTATATTTTACTCATTCATAATTTGAGGATAAACAATATTTTTCGTATAGTGTATATTAAAAAAAAAAAGATTTCAATCCCCTCCACAACCACTGCTCTCTCTCTCTCTCTCTCTCTCTCTCTCATACTGTAACCATCCCCTTTCCACAGCGTGACTGACAATTTACCCTTTATGTAATCTATTATGAGCACTTTAATATAATGGATTATTATCATCTCACTGTTATTTTCATATCATTATTATCATCATCTTCACTCTTCTCATCATCATCTTATGGATTATGTTTTCAATGTTTTTTTCTTATTAGATACAGCACTTACAGAAAGTGTTGACTAAGAAACGTGACCCTGTCACTCACATATGTTTCATTGAGGAACTTTCAAAGGTTTGTGTAGTTTTGTTTCATTTTATGTTTTCATTTCTTTAGTTAATTCATTGAGCTGGCAAATTGGTGGAGTCATTAGAGCATCAGATTAACCCTTTAGCATTTAAAATGGGTGCATTTGGGCAGCATCCTCTCACCTCTTTCTGTTCAAACCGACTTTAACTGGCTGCTCATACTTGTGTTAAGGTATTGTGCTCAAAATAAATAACATCAAAATCTCATAGATTCCATATCACATGAAATAATTATGTGAGGTAAAGCCTTTACCATGGAAATATAATAGTATATATAGAATAATGTAAATGCTAAAGGGTTAAATGCATTTCAGTATTTGTTCTGGTTTTCTGTGCTCTGAGTTTAAATCCCACTGAGGTTAATTTTGCCTTTCCTCTCTCTGAAGTTGATAGAATCAAATACCAATCTATTGGTAGAATTCTTAGGGGACTTGACGAGATGCCTTGCATCATTTGTTCCAGCCCTTTGCATTCTGATTTCAAATTCTGCTGTGGCCTAGTTGGGTGCTAGACTTAATCTGTCTCAGGAATGCATGTGGTGTGTATGTATGTGTGTTGGGGGTAGGGTTCCTGGCTACATGTACTGACTGTTGATGAGTAGTGTTGCTCTTGCATCATTGGAAACACCAGACACATGCTATTCTAGAATTGTTTATAACATAAATAAATAAAATATAAGAAAGAAGAGAAATTCTGACACTGTATTTTGTAGAATGATAATGTATGTGCTTATGTTTTACATTGGGTTGTGTACATACATATTTCCATGTCATCACCATTTCACGATTGTTTTCCCTGCTGGCAAGGGTTGGATGAGTTGACACAGATCAAATCAGTACTTAGTTGCAGCTACTGACTTCTCAGACAGGCTGGGGTCCTCATTTCAACCATGTTCCTGTACTCTACAGAGTGCATCAGGTGCATTTTGTTGTGGCAGCAGCTGTAGAGAGATTGTCGTGTCTTGGACACAATTGAAGAGCCCTCCTAGTTACATTTTGTAAACATGATTGTATTTTAGCTAGCTTCTTTTTACATTATCCCTATCTATGTAATTGTCTTAATTAATTAACTTATTTATTATCTATCAGGCATCAGATGAACCCATCAACATAATGCAGGATTTCTGGGAGAGTGTCACAAGTATTTTAACTGATGAATTTAAGACAGCAGCGCGAGGTATAGTAGTACTTCATTATTTTACATCGTAGAGGGTCGGACGCCATGCTTTGACGTATAGAGTTACGGCCCTTGCCATTCTGAGTTCAAATCCCGCCAAGGTTAACTTTGCCTTTCATCCTTACGGGGTCGATAAAATAAAGTACCAGTAATGCACTGGGTAATTGCTGGCCTTGTGCCTAACGTAGAAACAATTATTTTATATCTACTTAAGGCAGTATCAGTAGAGTGTCAGACACCATGCTTTGCAGCATAGAGTTATGACCCTTTACGTTCTGAGTTCAAATGCTGCCGAGGTTAGCTTTGCCTTTCATCCTTACAGGTCAATAAAATAAAGCACCAGTAATGCACTGGGGAAATTGCTGGCCTTGATCCAAAAGTAGAAACAATTATTTTACATCTACTTTTCCATGCTGACATGGATTGGATGTATTATTATAGAGTAAGTCAGTATTTAATTAGAGCTATTGTCCTTCTAGAGGGGTCAGTAGACCACATTTCATTCAATACTTCAATTATTTTACAGAGTGTACCAGGTGCATTTTATTGTGACACCAGCACTAGGAAAGTTTCCATGTCCTTGATGTGACTGTAGAGTCCACTCCTTTTTTGGCATAGTTGCTACAGCTGGATGTCCTACCTAACTTCAACTACATTACCAAGTGTACTGGGTGCATTTTATGGTACCTGCACTACAGAGGTTATTATATCCTTGATGTGACTGAGCTTTCCTCTCTACCCTTCTTTGGCATGGTTTCAACAGCTAGATGCTCTTTCTAATTAAAATCACTTTATAGAGTGTATTGGATGTACACCAGCACTAGAAAAATTGCCATGTCCCTGATATGGTTGAAGTGTTGTTACCAGAAATTAGCAATCCTATGTTTAAGAAAAAATCATTGTATATATTTGTGTGTATTGATGTATGTATATATTGATGTGTGTGTCAATTAATGTATGTGTATTCATGTACATATGTTTATATTTATTTTATTAATTTGTTTGTTTTTTCCTCATTCTACATCTCAAGATACATCTTTCCTGAAGCAAGCATTTGAAGGGGAATACCCAAAACTGCTACGTTTATACAATGATTTATGGAAAAGGCTTCATCAATTTAATGTGACATCCAACACAGCTACAACTGTAATCCATACAGACTTTTCTGCTATAGAATCTGCTGATGAGGATTTCTTTAGTAAAAAAGCAGCCACCAAGACTGGCTATGAGTAAGTGATGAACAGTTTCATATTTTAAAGCACTAAAATATCTTCATTATCATCATTGTTTTTATGTCTCCTTTTCCATGCTGACATGGTTTAGATGAGATTTTTGTGTAAGCTATTATACTAGTCTATCATACACATTACCTAAATATTATAATTGTTGTTGTAATATGCATAGTATACCCTGCACCCATTTCATATCAATGAAAAGCAAAGCATATATGGCTTTTTTGTTTTTTGAACTTTTCTTGTTGATTCTTAATGCTTGGCTTCTGTCAGAACTTGTTTATTTATTTAACTATTTATTTATATATATTTTTATATTTGTTAGCTCTGAGATGGCACTGAGAAATACATTAGCTTCATTTGAAACTGCATACCTGTCACGTTCACTTTCCCGCCTTTTTGATCCAATTAATTTGGTGTTTACAAGTGGGTCATTAAACCCACCAACAAGGGAAGAAGTTGACAGTATTGTTAAAACTATAGCCAGGTAAGGGTTGTAAAAATCTCATCTTTGTAAAATAGTGTGTTTTTAGAGAGCTAAGTAGGACATTAAATATTAAAAATAACAATAACAAAATTTTTATAAGGTGCTTAATTAGTCCTTTCCTTAATGTTTCGGGATAAAATCCTTTCATCAAAAGGAGAGTTGGGGAGGGATTTTATCCTAAAATATTAAAGACTAATTCAACACCGCCAAGGTAACATACCAACAATTTTGTTATTGTTATTTTTAACACTTAATGTCTTATTTGCATTGCTTACCCCTCTAAAAAAAAACCACTATTTTCTACACTGTCAACAACACCCTTTAATTTTTTATGTTCAGCTTTTTACTTTTATTTTCATCAACATCATCATTATTATCATCATCATCATCATCAGCATCAACATCAACATCATTTAGCGTCCATTCTCTCCGCTAGCAAAGGTTGAACAGGATTTCACAGACCAAGTCAGTACTTAATCAAAGCTATTGACTTCAGACAAGATGGGCATTGCATATCACTTACATATGTTCTTGCTCTGTATAGAGTGTGCCAGGGACACTCCATTGTGGCATTTACACCAGAGAGACTGTCATGTCTTTGGCTCAACTGAAGTGTATTCTCAACCCTTTATTTGGCAAGTTGTCTGTAATTGAATGCCTTTCCTATCACCAACCACTTTACAGAATGTACTGGATACATGTTATCATGTCACCAACACTAGAGAGGTTGTTGTGTCCTTGAGCCAACTGAAGAATCCTCTGGACCCTTTTTTGTTCATTTTAACTGTGTTACTGTTATTTCATGATAGTATGGCTGGAATGGTAATCCTGTACATTTGTACATTATAAAACAGGGGTTCTTAAATGTATTTTGTCATGGAAAATTTTGGTGTTTAATTATTTTAATTTTTTATATTGCAGTGAACTAAGTGTGGCCAGTGTTGACTCCAAGCTCAGTGTTACTGTAGCCAGAAATGTTACAAAAACTGTCAAGCTATTCTGTGTTAAAAGTGAACAATTGGTGAGATTTATTGTTGTTCTGTACTTAACTGCTGTGTGGAGGTCAGGCAACACTGACTGTGCCTGTTCTTGGACCTAAAATGTTTGTGACCATATTTCTAATGAAGTACACTGTCCACGTGTTTTAGTTAATTTTGAAAAGGTTGAACATTTTGAAAAAATTTAAATAACTTCCTTTATAATTACTATTCTGTTATTTGGAACACAACTCAACAAAATGGTTTTCCATAAAATTTATGTTGTAATGTTTTAATTTAAATATGAATCTTTAAAACAGCTTGGTTTGTCATAGAATGGTAACCACCTGGCTCTGTGGTGGACTTAAATATTTGGCAGGCCCTGAAGTTTGAACTGTTATGGGAATCCCTTTGCAAGCATCGAAAAAAGAACACTTATTTACTTCTGGGGCTCCACCGACATTAGGGGTCCAAAAGTTTAAACTTCATTATTTTTATAGTAGATCCACCACTGACTTTGTCATTGGGTTACTTTAACCCTTTTGTTACTATATTTCTTAAGAAATACACTGTATTTGAATTAATCAGTGAATAATATTCTGGGAAATGCTAAACTTATTAATTATTTCATTCATAAGCTGGTATTTTTAACATAACTTATGAAAAGATTCTTATATCAAATTGTTAGAATGTTTTAAGATAAATGGTTTTGTATCATAAAACCTGAGGCAGTTTCAGGCAGTTTGGTATCAAAAAAATTAACTTAGTTGTTGCACGTATTCGGGCCAGATTTCTCATCTGAGTATAATTCCCTCTTCATCAGTCACAGAGGCTGTGAAAAGGCACTGTTCTTCCTCTTCTGACTAAGCCATTAACTCTTTCTTTGCCGTATTTCTAATGAAAGACACTACTTAATATTTTCAAATCAATTTGAGATAATAAAAAATTAGCTTGGATTTTATAATTTAACAAACTTTTTCATTATTAAGTTGGTGTTGGGAGCATGGGGTAACAAAGTTTTTTCCTCTTCTTTTTTGCCTACTTATTCTTGGGAGGGTCATGAGGCAAAGTCCTCAAGTGCGCCTTCCAGTGGGTCCTGTCAGAATCAACCATCTCCAATTGATCCGGCTGGATCCTCAAGTAAGACTAGCCGAGCTCATGGATGTTATTCAACCATCTTGCTCAGGGTCTACCCCTGGGTCTCCTGCCAGTTGGTTTTGCCCCTAAAATGTGTCATTGATTTGTTTTTTCTGAGACATTCTGACCACATTTTAGGAGGGGTAGTTAAGCTGGTTTGGTATAAAAAAGTAAAAAAAAAAAATAAAAACGTTAGTCATACATTTATTTCACATCTGTTAATTTCCATGTTAGCATTTTGCATATGATTTAAAACTCATTTGTTAGCTACCTCAGATGTGGCCAGGTAAGATTTGATTTCTTTGAATTTATAAGCAATGGTTGGCAAACAAATGCAAAAGTTGGTCTCAGTGAAGTGTACTAGTAAATCTACTATGAAACTAAGGAAGTTTAAGATTCAGGAACCAGAATCCCCAAAATAACTTCAAAAGCAACTTGCCCTACTGTTTCAGGTTGTGAATGGGTCTCCTTATCAATTCAAGGTTCAGTATTCCCAAAATTTAGATACACCACTGGTAAAGTAATTAACTTTACAGCCATCCAACAGTGGATAAGTGCCCTGATTCTGTCCATTATTTTGTTTATAGTTAAAGTCTTTCCCAAGCAGGCCAGAGCTTATCATGATTTGAGGCATGAAGTGATTAAGAGTACAAGATTCTCCTCTGGATAGATTGGAACATTGTAAAATGAGGTGTCTTGTTCAGTTCAGGTATTGAATCCACAACCTTATGATCTCAAGCTCAAAATGATAAACAAACACTAGCCTGTGCACCATCACTAAGTTTTCAATATGATCATGTAGTTTTGTGCATAAGTGCAGCTGATATATTTAAATTAATCAGCCAGCATTGATTACATGTATTTACAAGTTCAGATATTTTTACAAATATTTAAAACTGGGTAGGCTTAATTTCAGTTGGTTGACATAATCCTGGGTGGTTTACTTAAACTTCGCTGGTTTACTTAATTTTTGGTGGCAGACTTAGTCTTGGGTGGTGGATTTAGTTTTAGGTGATAGACCTTAATTTAAAGGAATAGACTTCATCTTGAGTGGTAGGTTGCATTCTAAGTTCAAATTTTGCTGTGACTTACTTGAGTGGTAGACATAATCAGTTTCCTGGTTTAACATAACCACTTGTTGCAAGCATTTAACCAAGGTCACTGGCTTGAGGCTATATTCCTCTTTTCCCATCACCAGTCTCAGAGGCCCTGAAAAAAGTCATGGGCTCTGTCCTTTCACCCAACCCACTAAACAGTAAAAACAAACATTTTTCAGTTAGGATTGAACTTATGACTCTATTTCTAGTACATGAAATTTTATGCAATAAAAAAAATTTAAATTATCTGATTTTAATCAATTTTTAATATTTCATTTTTATAGTTGACCACCGATGGTGAGGCCAGCCAAGTTATACGTCCAGCCACTCCAGGACAGATACGTAATGCTGCCATTGTTAACACTCTTTACCAATTCCATGTAGCTGTTTCAAAAGTAAGCTTAACATTGTTGTTTCTTTCTCAAAGAATTGTTTAGATTTCTCCTTTTTGCTTTAAAGCAGGCATTGTTATGTGGTTAAAAAGTCTGGTTCACAATTTTATCGTTTTGGGTTCTATCTCATTGTGTGGCACCTTGGGCATGTATTTTCTATTATAGGCCCGAGATGACCAATGCCTTGCAAGTGAATATATGGAAACTGTATGATGTCACACAAAATTCTATGTGTTTTGTAGCTTAATTGCTATAAATTAATATTTTGTCTCTCTCTTACTCCACTGGACAGCTGATGACCATGGAGTTCTGTGTCCTTCGTTTGTATTTTTATTTTATTTTAAATAATTTTTTAAGGTTTCCCCTTAAAAAAATTGTTTTTCCGTTTTATTTTGTTTCCTTTCATTGTCTTGTCCTCTCTTTGTTAATTTTCTTAAGTTTATATATATATATATATATATATATATATATATATATATCAGACGGGTTTGTCCCATTTGAGGCAAGTTGGGTCAGGTGACTATGTCTCGTTCGTATAGGACAGTATATACACACACATAGACACACACATATATACATATATGTATGTGTGTATCTTTGTCTTTGTCTCTTTTCTTTGCTATGCTTCATATCTGATATCACTAATGCAGACAGTGATATTTGTTTACACTTTGCATAAGCAGAAGTCCTTTGGTTTAGCAGTTAAACGTGCAGACATCCATACCTTACTTTAGAAAATGTCTCACCACCACCTGGCCCTACAATGCCTTTAGCATAGTTCACTCTTGTGTTAGCATTCTGCCTCAAGCCTCTGGTTTGAGGGTACCTTCCTCCTTCCAGTCTTGGAGGCCATGAAAAGGGCTATAGACCCTGCCTTTCCCTCACTGATTAAACTGTAAAGAAAGGAAAAAAAATCAAATATACTCCCCTTGGGCTTACAAAAATGTGCCTTATATTTTACTAAATGTATGTTTTCTTTGCAGGTGATTTCTGGGTTGAACTTTTATCCCAATGAGGCCCTACACAATTTGAATGAATCATTAAAGGTTTGTCACATTTTAGTTTATTTAATTGTTTTTATGCAACAACATGCCATTGCTGCTTGTTTGTCTCAGTAACTTCTGTTCAGCTTGGTTAAAATAAGTGGCATACAATTTTAGCTCATTGTTCTCAAGTGCAATAATATTACTTCATCATCATCACCCCCCACCCTCTTCTTGTTCTTCCTTAATACCTACACCATTCATGGATCTTCTCCAACATAACATCTCACCACTTGTCATGGTCTTTCATCATCTCCTTCATGAGGTTCAACATCGTGAGATCAGTTTTGACCATTTCTGCCCATATCGTCCTTGGTTTTCCTGTTCTGCAGGATCCTTCTCTTTGGATCTCTTGGTAGTTTTTCTAATCCTCATCTGTTTGTATGGCATGTCCATACCAGCTCTTAGCTCATCCATGTTTCACTATTCATGCTCATTAACATTACATATCCATTGGAGCATGCTAGTTTTATTCCTCTCCAGTCTTTGCATATTCTTTGCATTTACTACCCATGTTTCACTCTCATGCAATATTGTACTTTACGCACAGGCAAGGAACCTTTTGTTGTCAACAAAGGTAGTAGTTGCATGAACCTTTTTCATCCTGTTCTTATTTTAGCTACAATGCTTACAGATCAACCTTCCCCACAACTAATTAGGTCACCTAGTTAACAGAAGCTATCAATTACCTCTAAATAGCCTTTCTGGGATTGGAGAATGTTTATTTCACTGGTACCCTAACTACCTCTGTGCATCTCTGATATACCTTTTCTGTTAGACTGCTTATAATCCCACTACACCTTTTGTGTACCCATGTTTTATATTGTGTATTGTATAGAGTTCCTACCTACCTATTCATTTTCTACATATCAAACATAGCCACTTCCCTAATAGGACCAGCATCCTATCTTTTTTACTACTTATTAAATTTGTTAAGTTTGCTCTGACTCCTTTTGATTCTAAGCTCAGTTTCCATAGTAGGAATTTCTTGTCAAGTTCTTCCAAGGGTGGTGATTAGCAAAATTGGTTGAATACTGGACAAAGTACATTGTGGTATTTAGTCAAACTTAAAATCCTATCATGTTTGACTTTTCCCTATCATCCTTCTGAGTTTGATAAAATAAGTATATGACAATAATATCTAAACCCCACCACCAAAAAAAAAACAAGTACAAAACAGAACTAAAAACAATTTCTGGCCTTGTGCCTTTGTTACAAATAATTACTACTACTACTACCACCACCACCACCACAACTTTTAGTACTGTTCTATTTTCCAGGATGTTGTTATGTTGATGAGTTCAGGTATACAGCCATTACTGTCATCTATCTCAGATGCACTGGAAGCTATCATATTAACTATTCACCAAGAAGATTTTTCTGGGTAAATATTATTAAAAATATATTTGCATTCTAATTTTATGTAAAGACCCTTTTTTAAGTTATGTTCCAAACACCAACTTAATAATGAGAAAATTTGTTAGATATATTACTGAATCCCTCCAAATTCTTGATTATTTGAAAATAGTATGCAGTGTTTTTCATTAGAAATACAATAATGAAAGGGTTAAAAGGTTCCTATTTGAATTAAATCCTTCCAACATAATCTTATATATTTTTCTTTCTTAAAACATGTTATATATGAAATAATCTTAATGAAATAATTAATAATTGTAGTAAATTCCTCCCAATTCTTTATTTATTAAACTGAAATACTGCATACTTTATTAAAAATATGACCTTGAAAGGGTTAAACTTTTCCACAAATGGATTTCTTTTTTGCTGTTTAGTCAGAGAGGGAGGGGTAGTATCTGGCCTTTTTCACGAAATCTGAAACTGGTGGCAGGAAGAGAGTTATCTTCATATTTCACTGTGGTTTCCTTAGGTGATAAACTTAATCCTTTACCAGCTTTAACACCACCATCTGACCCTTAGGTGTTCTCAGCAGAGTCTGCGCTTTTGCAAGGAAGACACTTGCTCAAGATGCCACACAGTGGGATAGAACTCAAGACCACATGGTTGGGAAGTGGTTTGAGGATACTTTCTTTCTTCCCTATGTACCATCTGTTATGGAGACTCTAAAAAGTGTCTTAGGCATTGACTTTCCTTCCTGGACTAAACAGTAAAACAGTAAAAAATAAAAGTTTGATATTTGTAATAGAATGGAACATAAGGTCAGCTTTCTTTTCAAAAAGTTAATCAATTTATGATTACATATAGATGCCTGCTTGTATTGCAAGTGCAAGTGAATCTTGGGTAATGAGCAAAAGAATACGATCGCAAATGCAAGCAGTCGAAATGGGGTTCCTCTGAAAGGTCTTTGGAATAACATTACTCAATAGAGTGTTTAGCTCAGAGATCTCTGAATTGAGAGGTCGTAGTTCTGATAGTATGGGCATGTGGTTAGAATGTCTCTGGAAAGAATCACTGGACAGATTTTACAAGCAAAACCAACTTAAAGCAGACCCAGAGGTAGACCCTGAGCAAGATGGTTGGATAATATCCATGAGCTCAGCTGGTTTCACTTGGAAATACAGCGAGATCAATTGGAGATGGTTGCTTTAGACAGGACCTGCTGGAAGGAATGTTTGAGGACTCTGCCCTCACAGCCCTCTCAGTAATATGGGCGAAGAAGAAGAGTATATAGAAGCAATACTGAATTTTGGTTTTATCATCATCACATCACCATTTGATGTCTGTTGGTATGGGTTGGATGGGTTGTTACAGACCAAGTCTGTGATTTATTGGAGCCACTGTACTTCTAGATGGATCGTGGGGACATGTCTTGCTTGAATACATTCATTTTTTGGTATGGTTTCTACTGCTGGATGTCCTTCTTTAATGCCAACCATTTTGCAGAGTACATTTTGTAGCACCAATAGTAAGAAGTCAGGTCTTTGACATCACTGAAGAGTATCAATAAATAGAGGCAAGATGTGTTCACTTGTGCAGATAACTTTTTCTAGGGTTCTGGTACTTCATACTTTTATTTAATGAAAGATGCTGCCTATGATTTTCAAATCGTTTTGAGAATATAAAACAAATTGGAAGGCTTTAGTAAAATAACAAACGTTTTCATTGTTAAGTTAAATTCCAAACACCAGCTTAATAAAGATCATTATATAAAATTATGATGGAAGATTTTTAGATAAATATAAACACTTTAAAATAATTAAAATAAACATTTTGTATTGTATAACTAATGGTGGTTTCAAGCAGTTAGGTATAAAAAGGGTCAAACAGAACTAGTTTTATGAAATACCAAAGAAATGAGAGGGTGTTACTATTTAAAATTCTGTAAAAAATATTAAAATAACTAAAGCTCAATAGACAAAGAAAAAATATTCTTTAAATCAGCCCTTCTTTTGAGCTAATGGTAGGTTAATAGATTGGTCTAGTAAAACATAAGATTGTATATAGACTATAAAGATTGACAGGAAACAAATATCTATTTAATGATCTGAGGCACCTTTGTCTTGAAAGTATGGCGAGGACTGTTTTTGCTATGAAGAGAACAGAGCAATCTCTCTAGTGCCGGTGTCACACTAAAATGCACCCACTTCACTGTAAAGTGAAAGATAATCAAATGGAGACACTCTAGTGTCATGAATAAATGTACCCAGTACATCCTGTTAAATGGTTGGTGTTAAGAAAGGCATTCAGTCCTAGAAACAATGCTAAAATTGGTACATATGAGCAAGATATGGTCTTCCAACCCATCTAGATGGGCATTAACTCCAAATAAGAACCGATTCGAACCATAACTTGTCCAGCCCCCGTACCAGCATGGAGAACTGATTTTAAATGATTGCAATATATCTTAGCTATTAAACCTTCTTAAGTGATAGAAATAAAATAGAAAGAAGAAAACTAATATCTTGACTTATATAGTATATATGTACCTATTCCAGTCTTAGGCATTTCAAACATGACAGGACCCATCTCTCTCTTGGTCTGAACACAGCCAATTTCTCCCAGACAAAGAAAGAGATATAGAGGAATAATTGATCCTAGTACAGGACTGGTGCTTTTTTATTGACTTCAAAAGAATAAAATACAAAATTGACCTTGGCAGGATTTGAATTCAGAGTGCAGAGGGCCAGAACAAATACTGCAAAGCATTCTATCCAATGTTCTGACGATACTACCAATTCAGTGCCAAAAACTTACGTAGATTTGATTCCAATATGTTTATAACCATATTCAGCAGTTACATAACTTTGTAAAAATATCCTATTTTAGATTTTACTCCTGTGGTCTCTTTTAATTTTACAGTCCTGCACCATCTGGTACTGCAGTGGATGCTCCATGTTCCCTGTACATGAAGGAATTACAGAGTTTTATTGCACGCGCACGTACTGACTATTTGTCACAGTATTCTTGCACTGATTTCATCTATAACAGGTAACTATTACAGTTTGATACATTGCTCTGTTTAACATCACTATCTGACCCTTAGGGATGTTTAGTGGAGTCCAGTCTAATGCAAGCATTCAGGCTTAGTCTCATGTCTGAGGAGAACTCCCAAAGAGGTCTCCAAAAACATGCATCTATATAAACCAAGGAAAAATGTTTTAAAATTCTCTCTCATGTTGTTATATTTTATATATCTATTGCAGTATAAATCGAGTTTGTTGCCAATGTATTGAACTGTTTGTACGGCATGCTTGCTTAGTACGACCCCTGGGAGATGGTGGAAAAATGAAACTTGCCTCAGATTTTGCTCAAATGGAAAGTGCTCTTTCTCCATTTTGTCATCGTCCATCTGATCTAGGTCGACCCTATCGTCTTCTCAGAGCTTTCAGGTTTGTCTTTATCTTTCTTTCAGCTATTTGCAACTTTGAAAAGGATTTTGAATATGTACCCGTGACCCGTTGGGTCACGTTCACTGCAAAATATTTTTTAAATATCATGTTCACTTAAAAATAATTTTTAGATAATTAAAATATACACAGACATGTATATAATGTGAAATGAAACTGGAAGGCCCATATATATACGTGTGTATATATATATATAAATGTGTGTGTGTGTTTACATTTATATATATATGTATGTATGTATGTGTGTGTGTATGTGGGTGTCTGTGATCTATATACACTGGTCATAGACACACACATACACACCACCACCACCAGCTCTCTCTTCCATTCTCCTCTGTCTCCTCTCCCTCACTTTATATCTCTCTTTCAATCTATTCTCTCACAACCACTATTTCCTTCTCTCTCTCTGTTTATGAAGGTACCTGGAAAAACACTATATTTCAGCCCCCCCCTGGTACTCTGATTTACGCAAAACTTGTTTTATTCCATTTGTATTCCTATTTCAGGGTCCTTTCAAAGTGTTTTCCCATTACACGCCCAATTTGGCTGTATTACATTACAGACAAGCAAGCAATCAATCACAGAGTTTTAGTAGTATATAGATAGATAGATGTTTGGCAAGATTTATGATCTGAAAAAAATGTGTAATAAAACTTTAAAGTAATAAATAAATTGTGTGTACACGCGTGTGCATTTGATTATTGACAAAAATGTCAAAGATTTAACCCTTTCTTATTAGGAAAGCACAGTTTAGTTGTTAGAGTTTTGGGTTATCGATTGTAAGGCTGTAAGTTTAATTCCCAGACATGGCAGCACATAGTGTCCTTGAGCAAGACACTTCATTTCACATTGCTCCAGCCCTCACAGTTGAAGAAAAGAGTACTGGTATCTGCAACTGGGAGTTAACTCTGTAATTGACTGGCGTCCCATCCACTCAAAGAGTAGTTATGTATTCTCAGTTGTTTAACACTACATGAAACCAAGATAAACTCTGGCCTGATGAGCCAATGGGGTTTGAGATAGTTTTTAACTTTTCTTATCAGAACAAAATACAAGTGAAAAATATAAACAATATTTTGATATTGTTTTGAAGACAATTGGTAAGACAGAAAAACTGCTTCTATAATTAAAATAAAATTCTGTGATTTATTTAATTCTTAATATACTGTAATGTATCTAAAAACAGTTTTGTTAATTCAAATGTTTTAGATCTTTACAAGTGGATAGATCTTTGAGAAATTGTGTAGTATTAAGGAAAATATTTAAATTTGTAATGTGATTGTCATATTGTTTTGTACTTTTCAAGAATGTTTTGCTAGTGTGGTTTCATGTCATACAAGACATTAAGACTTAATATTTTCATTACTAAATAGTACTAATATGAAATAGAATAGATATGACTTTACAGTGAAATAGTGGTGTGTAACTTAACTAAGATTTTGTCTTCTTTATCACAAAGAAACTTACAATAGTCCAATCAAATCAAAGATTTTAATTGAAGTGTATTTTATTTTTAGGCCACTATTGTTCCAATCTAGTGAACATATTTCCAAAAATCCTGTTCTTGGTGATGTTATTCCTTATAGTTTAGTTTTGAGCTTCCTATTTACCAGAGCTCCTACAGAACTTACATCTCCTCACCAGGTATGTATCTTCCTTTTTTGCATCTTACTTTTCAATGCTGGCATGAGACGGATGAGACTTTTTGTTGCAGTGTTGTCTAACCAAATAATCTTCTTGATTTGAACACTTAGTTACCTCTTTGACAATCATGGATGTGGTGTACTTACTCTTTTTCCCACAAAAATCATCATCATCATCAGCATTGTTTTAATGTCTACTTTTACATGCTGGTATGAATTAGATGAGACTTTTTGAGACAGTTTTTCTATGACCAGATGCAGGACATGAAGAAACTACCCTGCTTACTCTAAAAGTGTTGATATACATATTTCACATGCACACATGTTCATCATGGGGTCTTTTTTGAGGTAATGTTTTACAGCTGGATCTTCATTCTGGCACCATCTCTTAGTCACATCTTATGACACATGTATATGGTATGCCTATCGTAAAATAGATACACACCGAAAACAGCTATGCCTATATAACAATTTTAATAATAACAGCAACAATATGTTTTAAAAAAAACTGTCTAAATATAAAGACCTTGAGAGTGGGATCTCCACCATGTGGGACTTAACCACCCAAATCATACTAGTAGTAACCAGGACTTTGGTTAATCAAAAAGAAACTGGAAAAAACTCACCAGGAAACATCCCACAAAAACTTAAAAAAACAATGCTCCTATGAATAGCACATATACTACAGAGGATGCTGTCCTTAAAGTAACATTGTATACCTTGTATAATAACCTCAGGGTCATAGTTTGGACTGAGTGATATAAGATCTACGAGAGACGCAGAGAAAAAATATAAGAATTGTTTCTACTTTAGGCACAAGGCCAGAAAGTTGATTAAATCGACCCCAGCGCATCACTGGTGTTTTATTTTATTGACCCCATAAAGATGAAAAGCTAAGCTAACCTCGGCGGGATTTGAACTGAGAACGCAAAGGGCTATAACTCTATGCCACAAGGCACGATGTCTGATGCTCTACCAATACTGCCAATTCACTATCCTCTATTATTATATTAAAAAATATAATAATAATCATTTCTTTTATTGTCCAAAATGGTGCAAGATGTTGGGGACTATACAAGGATGAATCAAAGTGGATTTCAGTCATTTGTTTCAGTTCATTTTGTGATGTGATTTTGCTAGGATTCATAATCCTTTAAAAACAAAATTAAATATACTAAAAAACAATAAACTTTTGGTAATGATTACGATTAATGACTTGTGTTTCAGAATGCTGACTGGTCTGTGAGTTATTATTCCCAATGGCTAGATAATCACACGTCTGAAAAAGATAGACTCACATTTATTAAGTAAGTATCTTTTCTATATTCACATATCACCATCAGCATCATTATTATCCTTTTTATGTGTGTTTTTTCATGCTAGTAGAATTCTGATAGAATTAATTTTAACACATTTTATTTGAATGTTGCCATGGTGATAGTTTGTTATCTTTTTACAGGGGAGCACTGGAAGCCTATGTCCAGCAGGTAAAATGTCGACAGGGCAAGAAGTTTGCTGACATATATCCCGTAATGTTACAACTACTTCAACAAGGTCTTCAGCAAGCAACTTAACACAGATATACATTTATTTCTAAACAACTTCATAATTGTGGGTGATAAAAAAAAAAAACAAGGGAATGAACATATTTATCTTGTTTATGGGAAAGAAATTGTTTTATTTATTTTTTTGTATTATTAAATAAAATTTTGTGGAACTTTTTCCGATGCTTTAATTTCTTGAAATTTTTTCTTTAGATAAATGTACAGGCATGCCTGTGTGGTTGAAAAGTTTGTTTCTCAATTATATAGCTTTAGGTTCTCTCCCACTGCGCAGCACCTGGGGAAAGTGTTTTCTACTACAGCCTTGGACCTACTTGTGAGTGAACTTGGTTGATAGAAACTGTAAGGAAGTCCATTATATATATATATATATATATATATATATGTGTGTGCATCTACTATTTAGCCTTGGACCAACTAATGTCATGGGAGTGTACTTGGTAGATAGAAACTATAAGGAAGCCTGTTACACACGCACATATATATATATATATATCATCATCATCATCGTTTAACGTTCATCTTTATATATATATTCACCGTTTAACAGCCATTTTTCCACACTAGCATGGGTTAAATGAATTGCCCCATTGTGAGACAAACCAGATCAGGTGACTGTCTTGGTTATACAGAATTGATTTTGGTTTGGTTTGGTTTCCTAATGCCAACCACATTTAGTGTGTACTAGGAGCTTTTTTATTGTGGTACCAAAACAACCACTTTATAGTATGGGGTGGGGATTAGAGAGGTATATTTAGGGTGTGGTGGGGGACATCTGGTGAAGGGTGGCATGTTAGGACATGCTGGGTGTATGGAAGTAGGGAGGGAGATGAAGGTAGGGGAAAGTGGTGCACCCTAGATGTATGCTTCAACTGGTGCACGAGAAGGTGTGACTTCCGTATTACTGCATAATGCCAGAGACCTTTATCCTGTGTCATTGCTTTTGAGAGGTGCAGTTGCATGAGGTCAGCTTTTATCACTTCATCCCAAGTCTTCATAGGTCTTTCAGTGCTCTGCAGGTATGTTTGTGCTTTGCAGTATTTGTTCCAGTTCTCTGCAGTCTAGATTCATATCACACCATGCTTTTCATCCTTTCAAGTTGTATGAAATAAAGTACTAATTAGGACAATTGTTTGGCAGAATTGTTAGTGTTGTATGAGATGTCTTGCTATATTTGTTTTGGCTCTTTGGATTTTAAGTTTAAATCCCACTGTTGTCTACTTGCATGGTAGACTTAATCTGTCACCTGATATAACCTTTTGGATACCAACCCACTTGAAATAATCCCTGGTTCTATAATAACAAAACTACTTGTTTTAAAGCGCTCATATTTCAATTTTAACCTTCCATTATAATTTTATGTTAGAACTTTTCTTATGTTCTAAACACCAACTTATTAATTGAAAATGTTAGATATTTTACTAAATCCTTCCAGATTCGAAAATCATAGGCAGTGTCCTTCATTGTAATAAAAGAGGCAACACCACCACATGACCTAGTGAATTCTGTTGCAAGCACCCAGGCCAGGTCTCTGATTTGTTGGGGGGAGACTTTTTTTTTTTTTAAATGATCTTTATTTATTCAATATACAAAATCCCACAATGTCATGAAAGGCCATTGACATTATAGAAACATAATTGAGCAGTATCTAATAAAAACAAAACACACTATTAAATGGAACAGAAAATGAAAAGGAGGATCAAGCAGAAAAAGAAGGGGGGGGGGGGGGTCACTACACCCTCTCCCCTTCCCTGGACAAAATGGCAAAAGCGTTACCATGGAGAATGGCAAGAAACACCTGCTGCAGTAGCCACACCATCTCACAGGGCTCCCTCCTCAAGTGGGCTGAAATTTGTAGATACATTTCTCTCTCTCTCCCACTAGTCTCAGATATACTGAAAATGTATATATATATATATATAACTAGGGTAAGAACGGGATGGAAGATGTTTAGGGAACTACTACCACTGCTAGCTGCAAAAAGCTTCTCCCTCAAAATGAAAGGCAGACTGTATGATGCGTGTATACGAACAGCGATGTTGCATGGTAGTGAGACCTGGGCGCTGAAGGTGGAAGACTTACGTAGATTAGAGAAAAACGAAGCCTGCATGCTCCGATGGATGTGTAACAGTAATATACGTGAACGACAAAGCATAAAGGAATTGAGAGAGAGACTGAGCATAAGAGGAATCAAATGCTGCGTGCAGGAGAGGCGGTTACGCTGGTATGGACATGTGATGCGTATGAAGGATGACAGCTGCATAAAAAGGTGCAGAGCACTAGAAGTTGATGGAAACCGCGGAGTGGGGAGACCCAAGATGACTTGGGATGAGGTGATAAAAGCCGACCTTACCCAACTACACCTCTCAAAGTCAATGACACACGACCGTGACTTCTGGCGTCACGCAGTAATACAGGGTACCCGACCTCCCATGGGTACATGCTGAAGCATATAAACAATATGCCCACCCACCCACCGCAAGGTGGTCGTGGAGGTGCCACGGCAAAAAAGCACCCAGCCCACACTGTAAAGTGGACGTGTAGGCGCCACGGAAAAGCACCCAGCACTCACTGTAAATGAGGTTGGTGTTAGGAAGGGCATCCAGCTGTAGAAATCAAGCCAGATCAGTTCCTGTATGAGCAAGGCATGGTCAGCCGACCAGACACTGCCCACAACAGGACAACCCGTCTAACCCATGCTAGCGTGGAAGAACGGACGTAAAACGGTGATGATGATGATGATGATCCAGCTGTAGAAATCAAGCCAGAATCAGTTCCCGTCCCATCCTTGCAAGCAGGGAAAAGTGGACGTAAAATGATGATGTATGAGGAATTGAATATTTATCAGACATACCAATGGAAAATACTTATATAATGGTTTGTTTTGAAAAGGAAAGTTGAATTATCTCCTAACTGATACAAAGACAAAGTTCCTTGTATGTTTTCTGGCTCTACACTTTGAATTCAAGTCCTGCCAAGGTTAACATTGCTTTTCACCCATTCAGCAAATTAAGTACCAGACCAGGGTAGTCAATCGGCAGAATTGCTAGTGTTGGGTGAGATGCTTTGTGGTGTCTGTTTTGGATCACTGCATTTTGAGTTCAAATCCTGTCATGGCCTTTGTTGATGGACTTAATTTGTTGCCTAGCTTAACACCACCACTTGGGTCATTTGACAAGTTCCAATCTTGATGAGACCATGGAAAGGGTCAGTCACTGCTGTTCTTCCTGTGTAAACTTAAAAAAAAAAAGTCTGGAGGATGTGTGATGCCCATGACCTTCACTGATAAGATTGACAAGTTCATGTGAGGATAGCCATAAGTTGATGGTGTCTGCATGAAAAATGAAGTCAGAGAGAGGATGATGTTCTTGGGTGGGATGATTATTATTTTAACCATTTCTTTTTATGTGGTTTGAATGTCTAAGGAAAGAATCACTGGACAGATTTTATGAGCAAAACCAGCTGGCAAGAGACCTAGGTATATACCCCAAGCAAGATGGTTGGATAACATCCATGAACTTGGCTAGTCACGCTTGGGATCCAGTTGGAAATGGTTGCTTCTGACAGGACCCGCTGGAAAGAGTGTTTGAGGACTCTGCTCCAACAACCCTCTTTGGAATAAGTGAGCAAATAAGAAGAGATTGAGAAAATTAGGGTCAGATTCAAAATTCAATTCTTTATCTTTGAACTGATATTACATTGGAAATGAAGTAAAGTGTTGGACTACTAACCACATTTCAACTTATCACAGGAAAAATATGCAACAATAACAATTTAAAAATATATATATTAGAATGTGGATGGATTGAAGTCATTGTAAGTGGTATGCATCAGTTTTGTTTGGTGTTCTGTGTGGTTGAACTGAACTGATCCTGGGGAAGTCAAAGGGGAACTTAGAATCACTCACTAGGAAACAGTTCTAAGAAGATTGCTAAGAGTTATTCCAAGGAACATCACAGATCCAAGCTTTGCGTTTGACAGGAATTTCTTACCACAGTCTGCTGGGTTATTCAAATCCACAGAATAAATCTGGAAGAAAAAAATGATACCATAGTTAGCCAGCAATTAATTTGTGTAAAATTAGTTGACTAAATTAAATTAAACAAACCTCATGAAGGAGATAGATAACACAGGACCAAGCTGACTGGTGATATGCTATAATACAAAAGACCAATCCACCAATACAAGCACTGACATGAAATAATGCATCCACTACATCCTGTAATGCGGTTGGCATTAGGAAGGGCATCCATCCATAGAATCCATGCCACATATGGAATGTAACAAACACTAAAAACCTTTTAGGTAAAAGAATCTTGGTATATTTCAAACACTTTCAGAGTTTCTGTCACTCAACTTTTCAGTATTGTCAATCTCAAATTTGTTATTTCCAACTTTAATTTCATCATTGTCAATTTTAATTCTGTCATTATTGTAGGCTGGAGCAAGTTTTAAAGTCTGCATGGGCAGGCACTTTGTGATGCAGAAGAACACCTGACCTGCAGCGTACGTGGCCTGTCCTACACCAGTGTCCACTCTTTCACTAGCACTCCCTAATAACTATTCTCAACATCACACTCCCATGCCCCCTCTCCTCCCCACCGAAGTGATTGGTGATGGAAAGGGCATCCAGTCATGGAGGGCTTGCCAAACAAAGGATTGCAAGGACTCTTCAGTTGTGTCAAGGACATGACAACCTCCCTAGTGTTTGGTGAGCTACACGATAAATGCACCCAGTACACGCTGTAAAGTGGTTGGTGATAGGAAGGGTATCCAGCTGTAGAAGGCTTGCTAAACAAAGGGGTTGGGAGGACCCTCAGTTGTGTCAAAGACATGACAACCTCCCTTGTGCACTCATTAGAACGTGAGACTATACATAAGCAAGATGCGGATCCCTGGCCTGTCTGAGAGATAAGTAACCCCACTTCAGCACTGACTTGGTCTATATAGACCTGTCCAACCCTAACTAGCAGGGGAAAGTGGATGTTAAAATGACGATGATGATGATATGAAAAGTGAGGCATTGGCATCAGCGATTACTTGTCACAGAATTGTAAAAAATGTAAACATTTTAAAGTTTGGCATTACAGGTCTTGTATAAAGAAATTGTGGCACATTATATTGCTGTAAATATAGATACGAATAACATCAGTTTAAACTTTATTCATTATTCACATTTCTTAATTCTTTTAAGATATTCCTAATAAAAATCTGGCACACACACATACAAGATAGTATGCCTACATTGTATTTAGGAATGAAATACAACTATGTTTTTTTAATAATTTTGTAAATAACAATTTGAAGCAAAGTAAAATAACTAATATTATTAAGACGACTTTAGTACATAATTTACTAAACATTTTCTTCTATAGCATTATTTTATAACGAGAGGTTTGTCAACATAGAATTAGGATAGTTTTAGGTGGATTGATATCAAAAGAGTTAAACTTTCCTACGCACCATTATAAAAAGAAATACAATAGAAAATAGCATTTTTCTTACTTGGTTTGCAACATGTAGCATTGTGAAGGCAAGAGCAGTGTAATAAGGCCATGTTTGATCACACATGTAACCTGATAAAGCCAGGTTACTAAACATAAACATCGTTGAACCTGTCAACCATAGCTTGGTTTGGTCACCAAATTTTAAAGCTGTTGATTTCACCCCAATAGTTATATCATCTAATTTGTCCTGGTAAAGTAAAGAAATAGAATTAAACATTCTGTTTGATTTATCAAATTTTGCCTCACCCCACCATATTCCCCCAATACCCTTCCCTCATAAAGTAGAGTGGGCCCTTCAATCGAGTATATAATCAACAACCAGCCTAGTGCTAGAGTCACAATAAAATGCATCTAGCAAAATCTGTAAAGTAGTTGGTGTTAAGAAGAGTTTCCAGCCCTAGAAACCATGTCAAAAACGGTTGAGAGGACTCTTCCGACAATCGCCTTAGGGATGGTGCTACAAAAATGCACCCAGTACACTCTTTAAAGAAGTTGATGATAGGAGGGACATCCAGCCATAAAAAACTTGGGGATTGGGATGACTCTTCAGTTACGTTAAAGATAAAACTTCCCTAGTGTTGGTGCCATGATAAAATGCACCCGGTGCACCCTGTAAATGAGATGTGTACTGACTTGGTCTGTGATGACTTATCCAAGCCTTACTAGCAAGGAAAAAGGATATTAAATAATGATGATGATTCTTGTTTAGCAAGTGACTTGATTTGAGACTGTTGAATCTAGAACAATTACATCTTGGAAGAATCATTGAAGTCATTAAAAATACACAAAAGCTGTCAACCTTCTGGACGCTACTGGCACATCATGTCGCCGATAGAGTAATCCCCCCTTAATACATAATGTAGTGTCAAGAGAAGCAATTCATAAAAATTTCTAGCATGCTAAAGATTAAATTCAATTTACATATATTTCTTGGTGTCAAATGGTTTGTCACAGTTTGTGAAGTGGTCATTGACACAGTTCAGTGGAACTGAACTGCTTTTGTGAAAAGCTAAAATGACATTTCTATGATTGATTTATCAAGCTGTGTTTCATAATTTATTTCTAACATAGGCACAAGACCACAAATTTAGTGGAAGCAAGTTAATCAGTTCCTGTTTAGTACTTATTTTAATGATCTCAGAAGGATGAAGTGCAATAATGAGATTGGGAATATGTCCTTTTTCAAGATGGTAGGGTGTGATTTAAAGGGGATTTGGCAAGTATTTCTAGCAGGTCTATCAAATATAAAGAGGCTCCCTTGTTGGCTCAAGTGAAAGTACGTGTATATGTAAGGTGCATAATTTTAACAGTTTTGGAGTTGGTGCCATGAAAAAACACATTCAATACACTCTGTAAAGTAGTACTGTTGGTATCACAACAAAACACATCCAGATTAAGGAGGTTGGCATTAGGAAGGGTATCCAGCTGTAGACACCATGCCAAATATGGAATGTATGAGCATATGATGATGTTTTAACAGTTTATTTATTATAATCAATCAGCATTGTTCATTGCAAGCTTACCTGGTGAGCATAAATAGTGTCATATATAAAAGTCCAAGTAATACAACCTAAATACAAGGGTAGAACAATTGACCAGTCACATGATCCTTTCACTGCTGCCCAGCCCATTAGAGCACCACAGTTAAATGTTATTCCTTAAATAGAAAATATATTGACAATCCATTAGTTCATGTGCATGTGTGTATACACGATTTTTAACTGTGGTAAGAAATGTTTTTCTTATATCAAAGTTTAATGGGCTTCCACTGATGATTTATAAGCGCCCACCTAAATATATTCTTACATGAATGTATATTAGGCTTCTACATAAACTGGAAGTATTCTCCGAATTTGTAGAAAACTTATAATGAAACAATTGTTTGGAACGAGAGATATATTTTAACTTTAATTATATCTCATAAAATAATACAACTGGCTTTTCCACATAATACATATTGTTAGCACCCCAAACACTTAAATTGGATTTATAGTAAAATATAACCTAATGTTTGTTGAGTGAGATGGTTACCAGTCAGAGATTAGCTTTAAACTATCTCTGTTATTGTATTAATATTTTACTCTTGATTGGCCAGAGGTGTTTATTTCCAGGTACCTTATAAATTTGACTTTCCGTATTTATTACTGTTGTGCGATATTGTGGTTTTTATTGGTTGTAACTTCTCTGTTTTTTAGCCTAAGAAAATATATATATGCCTATGTATATAATTACATGCATACATTTATTTTTTAAAATTAATTGAGTTCTTTACACGAGGAATTGATATTAGTTTTGAAATAACTAATTAACCTGCGTGTGTTTTATATTTTACTCTTAATTCGGCCGGAGATTTACATTCCCATTTGCCCTTTAAAGCATAACTTTCCGTATTTACTACGGTTACGAGATGCGGTTTCTTATTCAGGTACAACCTCTGATTTTAGCCTAAGAAAATATCTATATGCGTGTGTAATTTATACACGCATATATTTATTTTTTTAATTTCAATTGAGTTCTTAACACGTTGGATTGATAATGTTTTCGAAAAAACTGATTAACCCGCGTGTATATTATTTTTTTCCTCCTTTCGTGGATCGTAGTTGTCTCCCCTTCCCGCTTAGTGACGCTATAATACTTCCTCAGTCAAAAACTGCTGGAATTTCAAATTTGCCGGTCATTCGATGCGGGAAGGAGCAACTTAACAGACACGATTTTTAACTGTGGTAAGAAATGTTTTTCTTATATCAAAGTTTAATGGGCTTCCACTGATGATTTATAAGCGCCCACCTAAATATATTCTTACATGAATGTATATTAGGCTTCTACATAAACTGGAAGTATTCTCCGAATTTGTAGGAAACTTATAATGAAACAATTGTTTGGAATGAGAGATATATTTTAACTTTAATTATATCTCATAAAATAATACAACTGGCTTTTCCACATAATACATATTGTTAGCACCCCAAACACTTAAATTGGGTTTATATTAAAATATAACCTAATGTTTGTTGAGTGAGATGGTTACCAGTCAGAGATTAGCCTTAAACTATCTCTGTTATTGTATTAATTATATATATATATATACATGTATTTATGTATGTCTCTGGCTATCTTTGTAACATGTGGCTTTGTGGTTAGGGTAGTCGGCTTACAATCTTAAGGATGTGAGTTTGATTCATGACAGTGTATTGTGTTCTTGAGCAAGACACTTTATTTCACGTTGCTACAGTCTACTCAGCTGGCCAGCCTTGTCACATTGAATGTTCCTGAGAACTACATTAGGGGCATGCATGTCTGTAGAATGCTCAGCCACTTGCATGCTAATTTCATGAGCAGGCTGTCCCTCATCTTTGTAACATATACACACACTTGTAATGACAAATGTTATTATTAAATATGCTACTGCATTAAAACAAAAACAGAAACCTTTCACTATATAAATGTAATAACTACATTCGAACTCTCTCTTTTTTCTCATTTCTAACTCACACATATCCTAGCAAGGGAGGGATGGGTCATCACAGATTAAGTCAGTGTTACTGATATGGCAGCTGTATCTCATATGTTCCCACATTTTATAGAACATGTAAGTACCTAGTTATAACTACTGACTTCTCAGACAAGGGCTTGAAGAGTCATTACAGACAAAATCAGTACTCAATCAGAGCTACTGTCCTACTAGAAAGGGAAGGGGTCTTTGTCTTGCTTAGATAAGTTCCAGTTTTAGCATGGTTTCTGCAGCTTGATTCCTTGCCTAATGCCAACCACTTTGTGTTAAAAAGACAGTACGATCACTGTATGTATGTGTGTTATTTCTTTTTATAGTGAGCTATTGAATTGCAAATAAACAAAAAAATTACTTTATCTCTGTAAGAAATAATAAATTTATGCAGAAAGACCATAATTCTCACTGAAACAATTGACTGACCACCAGCTAAATGCTTTATTTCCTCAGCAACACAGGATATATTTCTAGTTCTGCCTAAATTCAAGGGAAGCACAGGTGACTCTTTCACTGCTAACAAAGCTAACAGAAATTGAAAGTAAAATAATAATACTAGGGTTCAAATATACTCACCCAAAACAATCTGTGGCCAATAGGTAAAGCGTTTAGCTAGTGGGTATGTTGTTACGAACAGCATTGAGGTTGTACCTAGAAAAACACTGAATGGAAATAGAATTATCATCATTTGTAGTAGAGCTGAGACTACATCAGGGACAAATACTTTAGTACTACTAATTTGATGCTACATCAGGGATAAACACTTTAGTACTACTAATTTGATACTACATCAGACATAAACATATTAGTACTACTAACTTGATATTACATCAAACAAATACTTTTGTACTAATAACCCAATACATTAAGCATAAACATAGTTATTTAAAGTTAAAATAAGATCTATGAAATCATTATTATTTGCTAAATTTTATTTCAAATAAACATGTATAGTGAAGTTATATTTTAATAGAGTTTACTGACATTTCAGGTGCTGAAATGGGATCCAGTGAATTCATTTACATTAGAGCTAGGGTTAGGGATTTTTAAAAGGGATATTTGTTTTCTATACTGGCTTGTGTGTGATAGCTGTGTGTTTAGACCTGCAAAAATATCCATGTAGGTATATACAGTGTACTCCTGGCATCTGCAGTCCTGGTTATTTGCAGAATTTTCCTTAGAACCTAACTAATAATTGTTTGTAGAAACCACCACATATTCACAGAATCGTAAATATCTTCCGTGATTTTTTTAATGGCTTTTTTCGTAGCAATATACATTTTTTAACATTAAATTATTAATGACAATATACCATATTTGCCAGCCTATTGGATGCTTCTTCGCATAATGTAATTATATTTTATAGTATATTTTGATGTTTAAAGGCATTTTTGTGGACCACGTCCAATATTCACACTTTTTCACTCTTCGCGGGTGCTCTAGGAACATAACCCCCGCGAATACCGGGACAACTGTGTATATATATATATATGTATAAATTGCTTTTGTAGTTGAATTCATCATCATCATCATTTTATGTCCGCTTTTCCCTGCTTGCAAAGGTGGGACGGGAACTGATTCTGGCTGGATTTCTACAGCTGGATGCCCTTCCTAATACCAACCTCATTTACAGTGAGTGCTGGGTGCTTTTTTGCTGTGGTACCTCCACGACCACTTTGCAGTGGAATGATATGGACCCCAGTCCCTATCATCTCATTTCTACAGCTGAGTAAACTGGAGCAATGTGAAATAAAGTGTCTTGCTCAAGGAAACAACACATCACTCGGTCTGAGAATTGAACTCACAACCTTTCGATTGCAAGGCCAATGCTCTAACCACTAAGTCATGTGCCTCCATGTTATTGTAGACAAATGTATCTGTAGTGAATTATTGTAGACAAATGTATCTGTAGTGAATTGTTGGAGATGACTTCATCGAGAATTGACTAACCTGTACCAGTTTAGCTGAAGAAGTATAGCAAGTCCTAGTGTTAACTGAGAACCAAGGAATACAAGAGCCTCAAAGCGGGTTATTTCTCCAGCAGCTATAGGTCGTGTTATGGTACGTTTAACCTGAAACAAGAATTACCAACATCAGTGTTTCACAAAATAGGTTCCACCCCCAAAAAATTAATAATTTTAATAAAAGTTTATTTTACATAGATAAATTCCCTTCTTAAAACAAATTGTATTTTATTTAATGTCTTATTAAAATTAAGTTGGTAGGAATTGTCTATAAAATATAGGTATAAGTTCTGTTTCTCTATTCAAGCTCCTACTCACTCCAGCAAGTGACTACCACTCTTACTCTTCTTTTCCTACTCAAATTATACCAAACCCGTAGCCAGGTTTTCTGCCATGTAATGCCATTCGAATATATGTTAAAACATAGAGATGCCAAAACAAAATAAAGAAATATTGTTTAGTAAAATATATATATTATTCCTAACAAAGACACATTATACAATGAAATGTCAAAAAAATAGTTTTCGTGGTTTCTTTAACCACTCATTTGCAAAGTCTTCAAATTTAATTTTTTCACATTCATCTTTTTCGAAAAAGATGTCAAATTGCATTCTCTGTAAGGCGACTTCTTCTTTGTGGTAAGTCTATGTGAGCCATAGCAGAAAACAGGCATTCAACTGTTGACGAACTATAGCCACATGTTAATACAATTCTGTATAGCATTATTATTGCAGAGGCCGTTGATTGATATTTTGTAAGTAATAATTTATATATATCTTGAATATCTATTGTTTCAGTATTACATCGTTTACCAAAATAGTTTTTTACAAGACTTATATGGACACTACATTGAGCTTTTAGTAAATCGATATCAATATTATTATCTTCAATAAATTTTTTCATGATTGGAATGGTTTTTGCATAATCCAGTAACGTTTTATTTTGCCTTTACCTGTTGTGTTAATTTTTTTAAATAAAATCGTGTTTGATGGGGATGCCAAAATTAAATTTGCTTTTGATAGGGGATGCCGGGCATCCCCTGGGCTACGGGCCTGAATTATACTCACTACTCTGCCAACTCTTGGTTACCACTCTCCTGTGGTCCTCCAACCTATCTGAAGAAGAACTGAGTTGACTAAAAACCTGCCTAACCCATGCCAACATAGAAAGCAGATTTAAAATTGTGATTATGATTCTTCTTCTCTTACTTATTCCTGGGAGAGTTGTGGGGGAAGAGCCTTCAAACACTCTTTCCAGAGGGTCCTGTCAGAAGTAACCATCTCTAATTGATCTGGTTGGATCCCCAAGTGAGACCATGGATGTTATCCAACCAACTTACTCAGGGTCTACCCCTAGGTCTTCTGCTGGTTGCTTTTTCCCATAAAATCTGTCGAGCAATTCTTTCCTAAGATATTCTAACCATATGCCCATAGTATCAGAGCTGTGATCTTTCAATTTGGAGAGGTAACAGCTCGACCAGGAGCAACCTTCTGATCTTCAAGCTACACACTCGATCAAGTAACATTAATCCAAAGACCCTTCAGATGAACCCCATTTCAGCTGCTTGTATTCGAGATCAAATTCTTTAGGTCATTACCCAAGATTGATGACCATAGGTATGGGTTGGCATGAATACCGAATTGAAGATAGCAAGTTTGGCTTTTACTCTTACTTCCCTTTTCCTGATTACCTAATGCCTTTTCGAGAACTATGAAACAAGCATACACTGCTTGGTAGTACTCCCATCATTTCTCAAAAACCTGCTGCAGTGTGAATATTTGATCAGCTGTGCTGCATCTGGGGCAAAAACCACACTGCTTAACAAGAAGGTCCTCTATAATTGGAGCAAAAAAAGTTAAATAACAAAATAAACTAACCTTCTTATCAAAATCTTTGTCCCACATGTCATTGATAATGCAACCACTTCCACGCATTATCACTGCCCCAACTCCAAATAATGTCAACATTTTGAAGTCTGGAAGATGACCAGGAGTAGCAGCCATAGCTATACTCCAAGTACAAGGCCAGTATAACAGCCATGTTCCTGAAAATAAATGGATATTGAAATATTTCTTTAATTATATTTCTGGGATGGGATAAGATGAAATCATGGAGGATTAACTGAATAATATCATAGATGTAAAACATGAAAGAGATATAAATTATTTATATATGTAAATATAAACAGAAAATTTGACTTGGGACAAAATAAACTCAATCACCATTTTGTTCAACACATTGTGATTTTATTAGCCTTAACATTACCATATTTCTAGTGAAAGACACTGCCTATAGTTTTCAAATCATTTTGAAAATAATCAAGAGTTCTGAGGGATTTAGTAATATAACTTTTTCATTGTGAAGCTAGTGTTTGGAGCATAACTTTAAGGTTTTTACATAAAATTATGATGGAAGTTATTTTTGGATAAATATAAATACATTAAAATATGCAGCTTAGTATTGTAGAACCAATGATGTTTCATGTAGTTTGATATCAAAAGGGTTAAACATTGATTTTAAAGCATGCCCTCAAACAAATTTGGATATAGATTCATATGCATGCTGGAGTCTTTGTTTTTTGTAATTGTATTTGAGAAGAGAATACTGTCTTCTGAAAGAATTACAAATTTGAAAATGTTAACACAATAGTTGTTAGACCAAATGGTCATACAGTTGTTCTTTTACTGGTCCCAGTCACAAGACTGCAGCCATGTTAGAGCAACTCCACTATATATATTTTTTAAGCCTGGTATTTATTTCATCAATCTCTTTTTTTCTGAACTGTTAGATTATGAGATATAAACACCACCAGTTGTTAAGCAGTATAGAGCTTACACACGGACACCGATACACACACACACACACACACACACATATCTAACACAGTTTCTATCTACCAAATTTCACTTGCGAAGCAAACTTTTTATTCACACAGAAATTCTTTGTTATATATTGTTACAACAAGCAAAGCATAAAGTTTTGAGTTTTACCAACTGGTTTATCCAAGCGTATTAGCCTCAAATATGGTTGGATGAGTGGAGGTGCTGCAGTGACTATCTTCTGAGTAGAAAATGAGAAATGACGACTGGCTTCATTTGGTGCTTTTGGTAAGTAATCACATTGCTTCTTCAAAACATGTCTTGGAGGCTCAGTGCTATATTTGACACCTCTTGATTCTTGTAGGTACTGAGATTTTTCAGAATACTTTCCAATGGTTGGATGGGTGTAAGACACCAGGATTCGAGTAGACAGACATGACACCTTATGTGGACATAAGAATGTTGCTAGTAACTTACTTGACTGCATCTTTAACCTAAAATATACAAAGATGGAAGTTATAAGAATGAGCTTTGGTAAATTTTGATTTCATTGCTAAATCACATAATGAGATTAAATATTTGAAACAAATTTTCTTTAGTTATTATATAATTGTTTCTTCTTTTGGCACAAGGCCAGCAATTATCCCAGTGTATTACTGGTACTTTATTTTATCGACCCAGTAAGGATGAAAGGCAAAGTTAACCTCGGTGGGATTTGAACTCTGACCGTCAAGGGACGTAACTATGCTAGAAAGCATGGCGTTCGACCCTCTACCGATACTGCCAATTCACCCTCTCAGTCAGAGCTCTGTTGTATAGAAGACGTGGGCATTTAATGCAGAGGAATTTGTGAAGGCTAGAAAGAAATGAATCTCGCCAAATCCACTAGATCATCATTTTACGTCCACTATCTATGCTGACATGGGTTGGATGGGTTGTCATGGTCCAAGGGAAACACATCTTGCTCTTATATTCCATATTTGACGTAGTTTCTATGGTACCAACAATGTGTAAGAATTACAGCCAAGACCTCTCTGTATATCCAAGGCTATATTGTTTAATGCGTTTATGTTCTTTTTAAAGGAGATTTTGTTGCTTTTTCTAGCAAGTCGAGTGACTATGTAGATACTTCTTTGTTGACTTGCCTAATCCAGGTTGATAGGGATAGGAAGAACCATCTAGCTGCTAATACGATAATTAATACATATTAAGGTCATCATACCCTTCAGTAAACTAAAGAATTACAGTATAGTATACAAGAGTAAATACTACAGAATGAACAAGACGAAGAATTGTTAGAGGCCAGGTAAACTAAGGAAAATATACCATGGAATATAACGCCAGAACGTGAAAGGACCGTGTCCTCTACCATTAAAAAATCAAAGAAAGTTCCTATTCAATACAACGTTATAGGAGACAGGCTAAACCTGTGCAGGTATGGGCCGTACAACAGTAAATAACGACATTAAAACAGTTATATTAATAGCACTGCACAACCAAACGCTGACTAAAGGTAGTATATAAATTGAGAACTGTGAACCCAAGGAATATAGCTGAGTCCGACTCCTCCCACAATGATCTGGTAATTAATAAGTGAAGCTGATTGATTGACACAAAGTGTACATAAAAGAATAATATATCCTTATAAAACAATTAAAACGTGAATGAAATTAGAATAGAACATAACTTGACGAGTCTTCATATCAGACCTAATAGAATGCTTTGTGAATGTCAAAGGCAACAACACTAGTATTACTAAAGTTTTCAAGGATACTAGCAGACTGCGACTTAAGTGCGTGCCATAAGTCTCACTCGATTACGGCTGACTTGGAGACTACCGTATTTCCCGGTGCCGAAGACGCTTCGTCCTCGAGGACACACCTTAATTTTGACAGCCAAAAATTTGAAGAAAAAAAATAATAGACAACCTTCAGCCTCCAGGACGCATGGTAGATTTTTGAGGCTTATATTAGGAACGTCTTCGGCGTCGGGAAATACAGTACATAAAAATAGATACTCAACTATGTAATCATAAACTTCTTTTCTTTTTATTTTACGGAGTTAAGCAGAGTGAAATTATATATAGGGCAAACGTTCGGTAATATGAAAAAATACGCTTCTACAGATCTGACGAAAAACAGGGTTGGAACCTAAACTTTGAACATCCTTCTCATTGAAATTTATTTCAATAGAATGCATACAAATAAAAACAAGTTATATTTTTTTAATGTGGAAGAAGGCACGCACACTCAATTACATACTACAAGGGGCGCTGGAAATTACTTCTAGTAATTTTTGAGGCAACCCAACACACTCGCAGCAATGTCACAAGTGATAGTGCGGATAAGGCGCTGGAATTGAATTTTTATTTATAAATTACTTCACCGAAGGCTAAATACATTTCGTAGGCTAAACAGTATATCAACTACACCTTATAGTATATCTTGTTATTCGGGATTGACAGAATCGTTAGAGCGGCGGTCAAAATGCCAAGCGGTTACGTTCATACACTGCGAAAATCGACTTCACTTTTCATATCCCAGGGTTAATCTATCTAGACAACATAATCAGATAGACTTTTGGTGGTCTTGTACTTCAGCTCTGATCTAGTAGATAATTGAAGGTGTTCCAGCAATGACCACCCTACCCTTTTCAACTAGAATTACATTATTCCATGCGTTCTTCCCATTTTAAGACAGTAGGTAATGAATTGAGGGAGATCGAGCTGCTAATTCTAGCAGATGGAGCGATCGCAGACTACTTCGTATCACCTATGTTATCACACATGAAAGCACGATTTCATCGCATGTTCTGAATAACTAGAGATAAGGGCAATAATGAGAATAAGCAGTGAAATCGTTTATTTTTGTATTGAATCCTCTATTTCTTCGCCTCAGTCTAGGATTCCACAGTAACAATCTTTATTTCATTTGATATATTAATCATGATGTCTCACATAAAAATAGAATCTATGGAACCTTATAAAAATAACACACAAAAATATACAATCAAAGCGAAAACAAACATCAATTCAACACTAATGATATTTACACCTTATATTTATCCCATATAAAAAAAAGTAAATAAGCTATTGTTAGACGTTAAAAATATGTGCATCGTTTTAAGAATATATATAACTAGGTTACAATACTCTAAAAATGTAGAGAATACAACCGTCCTCAACAAAGAGTAATAATTCATTCACCTTATAAACACCGTAGAAAAGTAAACTTCATATATAACCAATAATAGGAAGAGTCGACAGTACGTAATCTCGTGTTAACTCCCCGCACATAGAGTACTTTGTTTTTTGTTATGACATTTTCGCGCCATAACTTTATGATATATTACTACGCAGGAAGGAGAATGTAATTAAAAAGTTAATAGGAATACTAATTTGATGATTTAATTCAATTTTATTACTAGAAATTCAACAACCGGGGTAAACGATTGGAGGGTAAAATCGGAGAATGTTTTCGCGGGTATTGTATTTGACGGACTATTTTATCTAGTTCCCTATCTAGTACTATGTTATATTGACCTCACAGATTTCGCGCGGTTTTTTGTTCACTTTTACGCCAACTTGACTGATTTCCTCGATTACCAGAATGTCTGTAAGTTTAATATTTTCATTTTATTGTACAGTTTGTTACTGCATTAATTTATTATTTCGTTTGTGTCTCTTGACATTGTAAATACGCCATCAATACTAATTTTTAGTCTTTAACCATGATATGAAAACAAAACAAACTGATAACTTTTCTTCTGAGTATAATCCATTCTGTCTCGACTCATCACCTGCCATATGCAGAATTCAATGAAATAATAATAATAATACATGATATATATATATATATATAATTATCCCTGAGTATTTGTTGTTAGTCTCTGTTCTTTACGTTGCCTATACTTAGTGTACAAAGCCCTTTCAAAATCGAAATAATAGTTGCTACGCTTTCCTTTTATCATTGAATGTTGATCAGGCCATGCCAGATTTACAATTCTTCTGAATGTTAATTCTTTACGAATATTTGCTTCCAATCCGAATTATATTCCATTTTAAAACAATTTTAGTTCACTTAAATGTAATGCAATTAAAAAGCATGTGCGCCCAACACTCATTACTTGCCTCTCGAGTATTATTCCTTAAGACTCCAGAAAATATTTGTCTCCTATTATATTTCGAAATATTTAATACATTTCCATCGTCAATGAACCTTTATCTTTTGAAACGTTCGATGTCTCCCATTTGCAACACAGCTAACATATATTATTTTAGCATTACAAAAATACCTGTTACTTACGAAGTTTAAAGAAAGATCATTATTACTAGCGAATTCGAAGTTTTACAGAAAATATTTGTCTCCTATTATATTTCAAAATATTTAATACATTTTCCTCGTCAATGAACCTTTATCTTTTGAAACGTTCGATGTCTCCCATTTGCAACACAGCTAACATATATTATTTTAGCATTACAAAAATACCTGTTACTTACGAAGTTTAAAGAAAGATCATTATTACTAGCAAATTCGAAGTTTTAGTAATTTTCACTGCGCATAAATTTATAGAAGTGTTGTGAGAAAATGAAAAAAAGCGAATCAGTAATATATAACTTGATAGCGATTCCAGACTTTTCGATCGTTTAGGTTGGCTACAGATTTTATGTCACTTTTAGAAGTTTTTGTTGAAATGTGTTCTAGTTTTTAATGCTATATTCAACAAATGGACGCGTAACGAAAATATTTGATATATAAATCCAATTGGTTATAAGCAACTATTTACACTTATATTAATCATTCCTGATCACCCGTTTTTTTGTTTCAGAGGTTTTCGTTGGCTCATAAATGTTGACTGAGTGGTTGAGATAATTATTCGTCCGCTTTTCTCTATGGCTTCAGTTGGACGAATCGTCACAGTCTGTTCTTAGACTGATCTCCTCACGACCCTTAGTTCAGCAATGTTTCTATGGTTGGGTTCCCTAACTATCGCCAACTATTTCACATAGTATACTGGGGGCACTTTATCGTAGCACCAGCAGTAAAAAATGTACCTTCCAACTTAATGTCTCCGTCCTTATCGTAACACCAGCACTAGAAAAATGCATTGTCCTCTCTACTTTATGTTTTCTATGCTTGTTCGTTCGTCAGCATTGGAGGGTTGTGTTGTTCCCAGATGATAGAAGGGGGAGTTTGGAGATAAGGGGATGATAAATGTCACCTCTGTTTGATGTGGTTATAGGGAACCTGGACAGTAGATCTCGGAATAAGGGATCGAAGATATCTTCTCCAATTCACTGGATTCATTGCGTTAGAATTGCTTCGGCGAATTGTATTATATATCTGATTCTCAACCTTTTTTTAACCTATGGATCCCTTTGGTTCCTATTTTACTCTGGTGGACCCTACATAGCCATTCGATGTTTGAATTATTAAAATTTGTATTTAAAAAATTGTTTAAATATTTTGTGTATTGTAGAAGTATAATCAGTTTATTACACATAAACTTTAGCAACGAACGCAAACTCTTTGGAAAATAAATGTTCAGTAAGTCATACATATACAAATTATGAAAAATATGAAGTTTCATACCTTTTCCAATAAAAAAAAAAATCGAAGGAAGAAAAGTGCCTTTCGAATTAAAGCACTCCAACAATAACAGTTTCTCTCTCTCTCTGTATGTGTATATAAACACACACACATATATATAAAACAGTTAGAAAGAATGACCCGCGCGGCTAAGATCTTATAAAATTAATTAATTGTTGGGTGAAGACAACAGAAAAACAAACGAAACAAAGGACAGTCCCTTTTCATCAGTCGACCTCTGGAGGTCCTTGTGATTTCAGTGCTTACAGTGAAACCACGATTCACGAACTTAATTCGTTCCTGAAAGCTGCCTTTCCTCAACAATGGATGAGTTGCATAATGTAGAGTGCTTTTTCTACTATACATCATGATTAACTAAACGGAATGACCAGTATATATATATATATATATATATATATATATATATATATATATATATTTATACTCATACGTACACACATATATTCATTTATGTTTTGTGATTCACCAATGGATAGAACTGGTCATTCCGTTTAGTTAATCATGATGTATAGTAGAAAAAGCACTCTACGTTATGCAACTCATTCATTGTTGATGTTAAATTCCGTGACTGGTGAGGAACGGAGTTAAATATTAATTTGATTAAAACAACAGGAGGCCGGCCTGGTAATATTCCTTTAAAGTTTGTTTCAAAAAACACTATATTTATTTCAATGGCCTGGTTACATAAGATCCTGGCAACATCAGGTTCGAATTCCATAAATTAGTTAATCAATAAAGGAATTACAGCAACACATGGATTTTAAATCTCTTATTTTCTAACCTTTTCTTTTTGTATAAATATGTTTGCATTTATAATGAAATGTCCATTATTGCAAATAAAATATACATAACGCCTCATGTATATGTAAAAATATTTTTCTTTATTACAAAACAAATAAAAAGAAGTTACGTTTTAAATGAAACTTAGCCTTTCAGTAATTCAAGAAACGCAATTTTTTTTTTGCTTTCTCTCAAGTATGCACAATTTAGTTCAAGTTAGAATGACACATAGTAAATGCAACGTGATATTTAAAAATTTTTTATTTCGAGATCCTAGTGTCAACAAAGGCATGTTCCGTAGTGGTAAACTCCTCATCTGGGATGCCACATGCAGTGACACATTCTCCAGCGGCAACCAGGTACAGTCTTCCACTAACCCAGGCTCTGCTGCACTTTGGGCTGAGGAGGGTAAACTCTCTAAATAATGGTCGCTCTCCGACAGGTTTGCGGTCGAGCCTTTATCAGTGGAGACCACCTAAGCCATTCGTCCATGGACTAGCATTTTTCTTTGCAATTTCGAGAGAAGTTTATCCCAGCTGAAGAAACCCTACGAGGTCGCTGGCTGATCTCCATGGCAATAGTTTGTCTATCTTGTCTGTGGGACGCAGCTGAGATATATCACCCCACCAAGAGTGTACAGTTTGTCCCTCTTCCCTTTTTTCATAATTTAATTTTCCATTCCTCCTTCTTCCCTTTTGTTTATTATTTTAATCTATTCAAAATAAGATAATAGAGAAATCTGAAAAGGTGAGGAAATTTTATATATATATATTTAGCAACTAAACAAGCCTCTTCATTATTTTCAATAGTAGCCTAGGCCCTCAAAGACAGGTCCTTTTCAAAGTTTAGGTGAGGTTCACAATGAATTACTTGCTCCCAGATCTGAGTGGTAGTGCTGCTGCATATGTAGACACCCTAAACTGTATCCAGAGAAAAGACCACTGGCTTAATTGGTATAAAGTCACTCACAGACACATTCCAACTACTGACCCACAAACGGGCTTTGTTCTCTCTCTACCTTTTCTATCACTACCACAGTACTCTATGCTCCTCAGAGCTGGATGGTCTAATGCCACTTCCATCCATGCACTCTTCTGTCACTCCTGCACAAACCATAATTCCCATCCTTCCTCTTCAGAATGTCAATCCTTTGGAACTCTCCCTTCTCGTGTCTCTCCTATAGGAGTTAGATTGCAAGTTTAAATGGAATATTATTGGTAACAATCTCACTGTCTTGGAAAACCTGTGAAGGCCAAGGGCACTGTTCCTTCTTCCAGATCTGTCAAGTATGGGTGGCTGGATGTTAGATTGTATAACAGCAGCACTGTCCCATAGATGTGAGCAGTAAACTTGCGTGGGTCTTAAATGTTGTATTTAAATTCCTTCCAATTTGTTGTCCTATCACTTCACTCTATTCCAGAGTCTCTTTTCCCTAGGACACAATTTTAGTCACATTACTCGGATCACTGACAGTGGCTCATGGGTGGATGTTGTTTACCTTGACTTCGCTAAGGCTTTTAATTCTGTGCCACACAAAAGACTTATGGCAAAACTCTCTGCAATGGGTGTGAAGGATGATCTTTTTAACTGGTTGAAATCCTTCATTCTCAGCTGAAAAGAGGTAGTCACGGTTCTAGGACAGCATTCTTCACCATATGAGATGTCATCTGGTGTACCACAGGGATCTGTTCTTGGTCCCCTTTTGTTTGAGGCATATATTAATGACATAGATGCCAACTTAAAGAATGCCACGGTACTGAAATATGCAGATGACATCAAGCTGTACCTTGAAATCAAAAGGACTGATCCTGAAATCTACAACTCTTTCCTACAATCAGACCTGGACACAATGCAGCAATGGATCACAGACTGGCAACTGAAGCTGGCTGTGGACAAGTGTACCACCATGCATTTTGGGAGGAAAAATCCAGCGTCCACATACTCCCTCCACAACACTGATATCAAGAAGTCCTCTTGTGAACGTGACCTGGGCATTACTGTCAGCAACGATTTGCGTTGGACAAAGCATGTCTCTAAGATTGTCAAGAAGGCCGAGGGTGTCTTGGCATCACTCAGCAAGACCTTTGTTAGCCGCTGTCCAACCATCTATTTAAAGCTGTATACAGCTATGGTACGACCCAACTTGGAATTCAAATCATCAGTCTGGAACCCCTATCTTGCTCAGAACATTGACCTCCTGGAAACTGTTCAGAGACGTGCAACCAAGCGCATACCCTCCAGACACCTACCATACTCTGAACGCCTTGCTTCCCTGGGCATGGATTCATTGAAGCTCCGACGTCTGGCAGTGGACCTGGTAAACACCCACAAAGTTATACCATCTCGTCAACAACAACCCTGAGCACCTTTTTGATCTCCATGTTTCTAACACACGTGGACATGCCTACAAAATCAGAAAATAGCACAGCTCCCATGACTTTCGTAGACACTTTTTCACGCTCAGAGTTGCTGAAGCATGGAACAAACTGCCTGCGTCAGTTGTTAGCTGCTGAGACACTGTATCCTTTAAAACCCTCATGCTTCCCGAAATTCGCCAAAACTACACCTGATGTACCCCTTCCATACACATGCATACATGTATATCATGACTCATGCACTGTTCATTTTCCTGACGTTTGTACATTACCCTATGTACTATAAATACAATTTTTGATGAGTTGTAGTGCACTTGAGCACTACACAATATTTCATTATTATATTATGTTTTTAAAATAAATAAATAAAAAATTAATAGTTTTTGCATATTTTTAAATGCTTAAAATGACTCTTTTATGCAGTAATTGTTTTAGTTTCAATACACGGCATTAGATCAAGTCATTTGCCAGTCAAGTACAACTCTAAAACAAAGTATATCTTTAAAAATGAAATAGAAGTGTTGATGTGATGTAAGGGTGATTGTCAAAGATGAGCATCCTTCAGTTTTAACAACTGTAACTGTAATACAGTTTTAACAACTGTAATACAAGCAAGATAAAATTATATCTTTGTTTTAATATATCTTATCTAGGAGCAAACATCTGATCCATTTTCTGTGGCAAGTCCCGATGATTCTCAAAGTCGTCGAGATCCACTTACTTCGAGCCCTGGCCGAGATTTACCTCCCTTTGAAGATGAATCCGATCTTGGTAGCAACCGTGTACAACAGGAGGAGGAGGAGGAAGGAGAAGAACTGTTTGGAGACAATTTTGAACAGTAAGCTATCTCATAAATTCAAAAATGTTTATTAATATTAACAGTATAGTTTGAGGATTGTTTGATTAGCTTTGTATAATCTATACTTAACCACATTTGTGTCTATGACTTAAAACTTCTCATTTTAAAGTGTTTGTATTTAAAACCTTCTATTGCAAATTTATGTTCTGAACATCAGTTTAAAAATGAAAAAGATTATTTTAATTCCATCCAAATTCTTGATAATTTGGAAAATGAATTAAAAAAAACAGTCAACTAAAAATATTGTAATATCAATATGTATTTTAGTCAAACTGTTTAATGAAGATCAACATATTAAATTAGTTATTTTCTTTTTATTCAGAGATTACCGACCCATTGCTGCCCTTGATGTTTATGCTAAAGATGGACTGGATGATGGAGATTTTTCTGATCTGTCTGAGTCAGCACGGCAAGATGCTGAGAAAGAAATGCGGAAGAGGGATCGTGAAGATGCTTTAGCTACTGGACGAATGAGGCGGGGTTTTATTTATGGTGAGGTCATGTTTTTGTTCTGAATATTTGTGTGTGTGTAAATATAAACCTAATTTTATAGATACTGGAATCATTGAAATGGCAAAATTTACATGTAGTATTTTCCAAAGTGTCAACTGGACACTTGAAATTGATACAAGATGTTAAGAATTATTTGTAATGATTTAGCAGAAAATATCTAAACACATGTTTGTTCATTCAGATTTTTATATCTTTACTAGTGGACAGATCTGTGAGAATATTTGCAGAATTTGAGTAAAAACTTCAATTTTTCATGTGATGCAGTCATAGAGTTGTTTTATGCTGTTCAAGAATATCTTGCTAATGTAGTTTGTGTGGTACAGGGCGTCAAGTGTTAAAACAAATATCTATAGGTGCAGACATGGCTGTATGGTTATGAAGTTTGTTCACAGCCGTTGCTTCTATTTCCAATCTTTGCTTTTGTTTCCACTGTGTGGCACACTGGGCAAGTCTCTAGTAATTGAATTTAATAGATGGAAACTTTCTGAAACCCCTCATCATCACCCTATGTCTATTTTTCATGCTGGCATAGGTTGGACAGGTTGTCATTCTGAAACTAGACTGGTCAGAAAAATCATCTTACCCATACGTTATATATTTGGCTAGATTTCTGTAATTGGATACCTTTCATAACATTATCTTCTTTCCTGTATTTATATTCCCAGGAATAAATACTCAGTAAATGAGTGATTTTCTTGATAATTTTTAGGGCTCAATCTATTTCAGCACTCAGCGAGTGAGACTAGTCTTCCTAACTGGTATATTCTGTTAGTTTGGTTAAAAAGTCAGTTCTCTTGCTGCAATATCTGATAAGCTAAATAAATGTGGTGGTAATGACGCAAAAATGGCAAAGATATCACTTTATTTCTTACAATTGTTTCAACATAAATAAAACTCTGCCATATTCATCATATAGAATATGTGACTCAAGTAATATTTACCTTTGGAGAAATTAACAAAATTTCACTAAAGAGGTAACTATTACTTAAGTCACGTATTCTATATGATAGACCAAGTTTATTTTTGCTGAAAAAATAGTAAGAAATAAAATATAATAATTTCATCTTAGATGCTTTCTAGCATAGATACGTCCCTTTACATTCTGTGTTCAAATCCCGCTGAGGTTAACTTTGCCTTTCATCCTTACGGGGTCGATAAAATAAAGTACCAGTAATGTACTGGGTAATTGCTGGCCTTGTGCCTAAAGTAGAAACAATTATTACTGCGGTGGATTGGCAGTATCGGTAGAGGGTCGGACGCCATGCTTTGCAGCACAGTTACGTCCCTTTATGGTCTGAGATCAAATCCCGTCAAGGTTAACTTTGCCTTTCATCGATAAAATAAAGTACCAGTAATGTACTGGGTAATTGCTGGCCTTGTGCCAAAAGTAGAAACAATTATTACTACTACTACTACCACACACACACATATATATATATATATAAGCATGTGTTTGTTTCTGTGCCTTTGCTTTACATTTAACACTGCTACTGGTGATGATTTTGTCCCACATAAGCACGCCTCAGGTCAATGATTAAAGTCTATTCCACTGCCAGAGGTTCGTGAGGTTAGAGTTTAACCTGGTTTCATTAGCTTTAAGATATGGGGAGTACAAAACTCATGCTTGGACAGTACTCTATTTAAACATATACATAATCATCGTTTCTATGTCCACTTCTCCATGTTTTACATCTGGATGCCTTTTAGTTGCCTCTTATGACACAGGGATGCAGTGTATCATCATCATCATCATCATTTCATTTTACGTCTGCTTTTCCCTGCTTGCAAGGGTGGGATGGGAACTGATTCTGGCTTGATTTCTACAGCTGGATGCCCTTCCTAACACCAACCTCATTTACAGTGAGTGTTGGGTGCTTTTTTTCCGTGGCACCTCCACGACCACTTTGCAGTGGAATGATAAGGACCTCAGTCCCTATCATCTCATTTCTACAGCTGAGTAAACTGGAGCAATGTGAAATAAAGTATCTTGCTCAAGGAAACAACACATCACCCGGTCTGAGAAAGAAACAATACATCACCCGGTCTGAGAAAACAACACATCACCCGGTCTGAGAAAACAACACATCACCCGGTCTGAGAAGGAAACTACACATCACCCGGTCTGAGAAGGAAACAACACATCAGCCGGTCTGAGAAGGAAACTACACATCACCCGGTCTGAGAAGGAAACAACACATCACCCGGTCTGAGAAGGAAACAACACATCACCTGGTCTAAAATCCAGGATATATACGGCAAATATAAAATTACCAATTCTTGCGTATCACTTGAAGTTCCAACAGTGTTGTGTATGGTTAATAGTTAATCATATCTACAAACTATAAAGATGCTTCTGGAATAAGTTATTTTTTCTCAAATGACATTTTAAGATAGTTTTGGTTACTAGTAGACATTAGCTACTAAAGTTTGTTTGCTATTGTATTCTTAGATGACTCTGATGAAGATGAGGATAGGCCAGCTAGACGGAGGCGTATGGCAGAGCGAGCAGCTGAAGGAGATATGGAAGAGGAAGAGGAAGTATGTATTTTTGGTTTTAAATCCGGTTAAACCTACTCTTTTGAGATTGGTATGGTTCATTCTTTCTCTGAAAGAAATCAGCTGTTTTTTTACCTGAAGAAGAATCAGCTGTACCAAGTTTAAAATAATCAAGACATGCTGGCTGGCTTGACAGTGCCCCTAAGACTCCATCAGGTGTTAAGGGCTCTTTAATTATTTAACCCTTTAGTATTAAACTAACTGTATCCGACCAGAATTCTCTCCCCTCTTTCTGTTCAAACCGGCAGTAACTAGCCACTCATACTGATGGTAAGGTTCCATTCTCTAAATATTATCAAAACCTCATAGATTTGATATTATGTGAGATAGTCTTTACTGCAAAAATAAAATAGTTTATATAGAGTAATGTAAATGCTAAAGGGTTAAACAAAAAAATCCAGTTAGTTTGAAAGTCATTATTGACTAATTTTGTTCTGGTTCTTTGCATTCTTAGTTCAGAATGGTAGACTTAATCCATCACTCAGTTTAACACCACCACCTGGCCTATTGGTGCCTTTAGCAGAGCCTGTTCTGTACCACATATTCAAATCAGGTTTTTGATTTGTAAATAACTTCTGACCTCCATCTGAGTCATAGGTACTCCCTAATTTTAAAAAAAAAACATTAAAAAGGTAGTGGCACTGCAAGCTAATGAAACATTAGCAATTTCACAACTTTTACAGAAGTAAAGATTAAAAAAGAAAGTGCTCCAGCATGGCCATAACTGTGATGGCTAAATAAACTAAAGAATTCAGTTCATATATAGAAATGACTTCTACTATTACAACTAAAATCTGTTTCTGACATTACTTCCTTATTTTCTTCGTTAGATTGAGAGTATAGAAAATTTAGAAGATATGAAAGGTCATTCCGTTCGAGAGTGGGTGACATTACTGGCTCCCAAGACAGAAATAAAGAACCGATTTAAGAACTTCTTAAGAACTTTCATTGATTCCAAAGGCCACAACGTCTATCGTGAAAAAATAAGACAGATGGTTGAAGGTAAATGTTTTTTTCTTTTCTGTTTTGAGAACTGAAATTGTAATTTGTTTTGTGAAGAAAAGAAATAGAATTATGAGTTGTTTACTTTGCATGAATGGTAGATTTACATTGATTCATTCGGTAATATCTTGGAGATTTTCCATTGAAGTTAAAAGCTAAGAAAGATCTTACTCAAGCCTGGAAGCTCATTAGGTTGGAACTTATCTGATTTCATTGGCACCAAGTGACAAAGTACCAGACCATTGATTTCACTGGAGCAAAGTGGAATGAAGAGTCATGCTTAAGGATACAATGAGCCACCTGGCATCTATTTGTTGTATTGTATTGTTAAGCAAGTTACTTTAATTTAAAGAAATTTAACCCTTTACTCTGTCAAATGTCATGTTTATTTAGATTATTTTCAGTTAATCATACTTAAGAGGGGTATTAATTATATTTGTTTGAATCTCTGTTAATTTTCTATGTGCAGACTTGAAATTTTGTCAGTATGTATTTAAATATCAATGATTTATAATTATAATAATCATAATGAAAATATTGTGTACAGTGCTCAGGTGCACTACAACTCATCAAAAAGTGTATGTATAGTACATAGGGTAATGTACACATGTCAGGAAAATGAACAGTGCATGAGTCATGATATACACATGTGCATGTTTATGGAAGGGGTACATCAGGTGTAGTTTTGGCGAATTTTGGGAAGCATGAGGGTTTTAAAGGATGCAGTGTCTCGGCAGCTAACAACTGACGCAAGCAGTTTGTTCCATGCTTCAGCAACTCTAAGCGTATTTTTATCTGATTTTTTTTTTTTTTTGTTAAATTTGACTTTTGTGAATAGGTAAGATTAGTTAGCTGGTGTAAAAGCAACGACTTTATGGATACATGCAACACAATTAAACTTTGTGTCTTAGCTATTAGTTATATTACAAAAATTAGCCAAGAATGATCTAGATGTTAACTTCCAACAATTTTGCTACTTTTTACAAGCAGGTGAATTAATTAAAATGCATGTATAATCAGTGCAAGGTTTTACTCTTTCTCTACATTTTTATGTAAATATCTTCATTGAAAAGAAAGTATAAAACCCTTTTACCAGTCAATATACTATTGGCAATGTACAATACATATTGGTTTTCACATATAATTTGTGTTCACATAATAATTATTTATTTTTAACAGCATAATTAATATTGTCAGGCAATATTTCTGCCATGAAATTAACCAAAGCACTCTTTACATAACGACACTTTACAAAAAAACCACATGAAAGATGTTTCTATCTGGTAACCATTCGTGGTTTTTCTCTTTTGCAAAGAGCACATTCTGTAAACTTTCTTCCTCCCATGAATTTTTTTCTATTTTATGAAAATCAATATATTCTCTATTTTCATTTACCTCCCAGCTCTGTGTTTGTGGGAAGTGTGCCCTCAACGTAGCTCTGATGCTACGTCCACATGGAATTTCATATGACAGTAGTCTTTTGGTGGCAAATCCTTGTGGCTTTTAGTGAATACAAAATATATTTCCACCATTTCTTTCCAGGGCATCTAACTGTAGTATGTACAATACTGGTCGGATTTGTTGACTCCACCCATGTATTTATTATACAAAATATTTACTAAAGGTTTACCTTCAGCCCCAACACCTGGTTGTTGGTTTGAAGACAAGAATAAAATTTGCCGTTTGTCCCTGTATGATTGGAGACGGTTGCTTCTGGCAGGACCTGCTGGAAGGAGTATTTGAGGACTATACCCTCATGACCCTCTATGATGTGGTTAGCATGTTTCCTTTTTGCACCTGGAGAATGTCCCCTCTTTTTTAAAATTTTGGGCATTTTATTTCTTAGGCTAGCCGGTTATGCTTGTCCATTATTGTACTACAGGTGTATGTTTATGAGAGCAAGATGCTTTGTCAGAAGCACCAAAGAAAAAAAAACGATTGAAATAGAAATATAGTAACAAAATGGTTAAACTGCTGTCATCATTTTATATCCGTTTTTCTATGCTGGCATGGGCTGGACATGTCATTACAAACCAAGTCAGTACTTTAGTGGAGATACTGTTCTTTTAGACAGATCGAGGGCCCAAACCTTGTTCAAATACGCGCACACACACACACATATATATATATATATATATATATATATATATATATATATATTTTTTCTTTTTGCATGGTTTCTCCAACTGCATACCTTTCCTAATGCCACTCACTTTACAGAGTCTACTACATGTCTCTTTATTGACTGTTTATATTCTGATATCTTGATGATTTGTTGTTTTCATATTCATTATTTTTTAGCAAACAAACAAAGTCTTGTGATAGATTACAATATGTTGGCATCAGCAGAGCAGGTTTTGGCTTACTTTTTACCTGAAGCTCCAGCAGAAATTTTACCTACATTTGATGAAGTAAGTTAACATTTATTGCCATTGGAATTTGATCTATAATGATTGAGCAGAAAATATCTCACTTCTAATGTTTACAGTATTTTTACTTGTGGACATATTGTAAAAATCTGCGGTAAACTAAAGTATAAACATGTTGATGTTATAGTGCTATTTGTACTTTTCATGTCTTGCAGAGTCTTTCGGTAAAATTATAACTAATTTATTATTATTAGCCAGAAACATTTTCCCTTCACTTCAACTATAATAATGATTTCTAATTTACTGTATATTCCGGTGCTCAAGGACGTACCCTAATTTTGACAACCAAAAATTAAAAAAAAAATTATAAACAACCCTTGGCCTCCAGGACTCATGGTAGATTTTTGAGACTTAATTTAGAAAAAAAGTAGCATCTTCGATGCCGGGAAATACAGTAAGTACAAGGCCAATAATTTGTGGGTTTGGGCAAAAATTGCCTAAAGCAATCTCAGTACTTGAGTGGTGCTTTATTTTATCACCTCCAGGAGGATAAAAGGCAAAGGTTGACCGTGGCAGTATTTGTAAAGAGCTGGAACTAAATACTGTAAAACATTTTATCCAACATTTCAATTCTGTCAATACTCTGCCTTGAACTATTATATATAGGTACAAATATTTAAAACTAAATTCAATGCCACGCACAAACCTCCTAATCTGGTTTAACTAATCCAACATGTTGCAGGAAATTCTTGTCTGATTATTAATTATCATCATTAGGGCAGTGGATTGGCAGAATCGGTAGAGTGTTGGACATCATGTTTAGTGGCATTGAGTTATGGCCCTTTATGTTCTGCGTTCAAATCCTGCCGAGGTTAGGATTGCCTTTCAACCTTACAGGGTCGATGAAATAAAGCACCAGTAATGCACTGAGGTCGATTTAATCGACTTTCCCTTTCCTCTCTAATTGTTGGCCTTGTGTCTAAATCAGAAACTATTATTTATCATCATTGTCTTATATCCATGCTGGCATGGGTTGGAGCAAGCATCCTTAATCATTATATTCCATATTTGGCATGGTTTCTATGGTTGGATCTCCCTTTCTAATGTTAACCACCTTTTAGGGTGTGTTGGGTGCATTTTATCATGGCACTAACATTAGAGAGGTTGTACAACATGCTAGGCCAGACTGAAGAGTCCTAATCTGAATTAACTAGTCTGACAAGTTGCAGGGAATTCATGTGTCTGCTTATTATGTCCAGATTAAAAGAAGTATCAGACCAACAGTTGTCAGTATGTTGTACCTGTACTATATTCAGTGGTTCTCCAACTTTCAGATTGAATCAGCTATATTTCTTTGATATGGTTCTGTCCAGTTTTTGTCCGATTTTTCACAGGGTTGGCACTAAATATAATTCATTCAATTATTTAACTCTTAATCCTTTAGCATTTAAACTGGCCATACTTTGCCAGAACTCTCTCACCTCTTTCAGTTAAATCGGCCGTATCTGGCCGATCATACCTACATTAAGGTATTGTTCTCAAAATAGATAACATCAAAATCTTGTAGATTTGATATTATGTGAGATAATTATGTAAGATAAAGGCCTTTATTGTGAAAATACAATAGTATATATATAGAATAATGTAAATGCTAAAGGGTTAATGTCCTATACTGCATGAAATCATATAAGCAAGATATTCTTGAAACATACAAAACAGCATTATGACCGAATCACATTAAAATTTGAAATATTAATCTAATATTGCATATTTTTACCACAAACTCTGCTAGTAAACATAAACATTTGAATTAAAACCTTTTTCACGCTTTTTCTGCTAAATCAAGACAGGACGATAAGAGCTAAATTTTTAGAATATTTTAAATGGTAAAAGTTAAAGGTTTATTATATAGATTAGATTATACTTGGCACTTTTGTTATCTAGGATTTATAGTTTTGTGTGTGCACAGTTTCTAATCTGGCAACCTTGGAAAGATGCTGGTAAACAGAGATTGACCAGCAAGGGGAGCCCTAATATAAACATATTCTTGCCATCACATTCTATATCATCATATCATCATTGTCATTTAATGTCCGCTTTTTCTGCTAGCAAGGGTTTATATATATATTGATGTCTTCAGTGCCATAGACGAGATAACTTGTCCTAACATGTATGCATTCCAGTGCCACGGACAAGATAACTCATCCTAACACGTTTGAACCCCTTTCCTATAGTTCATAACTTCTTTTTGAACTCTTTTCCAACAGTTCATAACTTCAAAGCTAGGTGGTTTTACTAGTTTATTGATGTGACGTTTGTCAATCAAAATAGTCATTTTACTGAGAAAAATCCTGTGTAAAATATATGCAGCAGTCAACAGGTTAAAGTTAGAGCTAAACTTAAAAGGTGAAATAATACAACTAATAATGCATTCAAAGTTTTTATTGTTTCGTGTAATATAAAATCTAAAACCAAAAATAATAGTACAAGGTATATGTAGGTAGATTATAGAAAACCTGGAAATCTGGTCCAACCTATATAAAAGGCGAATTGCATACTCTTTCATACTCTTATTGCATTGATTTCACTCATTGGAATATACAATTTATACTTTGAAGTATATCATTAATTTGTTAGATTAAAAGTTGTTATATTTTTGTAAAAATGATTCCATATTTAATGCATTTTGAATTGATATTAACATAAAACATATATTCTCAGGCTGCCAAAGAAGTGGTGCTAAACATGTACCCAAATTATGAACGGATTGCTAAGGAAATTCACATTAGAATTGCAGAATTGCCTCTTATTGAGGACATTAGATCTTTAAGGTAACTCAAAAGTTATTCACATTTTTTAATGGTTTTGATTTTTATGAAGTTTATAACTTTTAATGTTTTAAACTATGAAATATTTAATTGTTTATAAAATTTACCATCATCATTTTACGTCCGCTTTTCCTTGCTTGCACGGGTGGGACGGGAACTGATTCTGGCTTGATTTCTACAGCTGGATGCCCTTCCTAACACCAACCTCATTTACAGTGAGTGCTGGGTCCTTTTTTTCCGTGGCACCTCCACGACCACTTTGCAGTGGAATGATAGGGACCGAGGTCCCTATCATCTCATTTCTACAGCTGAGTAAACTGGAGCAATGAAGTATCTTGCACAAAGAAACAATACATCACCCGGTCTGAGAATTGAACTCACAACCTTTTGATTGCAAGGCCAATGCTCTAACCACTAAGCCATGTGCCTCCATATTTTTCATAAAAGAATTTCACTTATGATTTTAAATAATTTTGAAGAGCATAACTTGACAAACATTCTTTACCATCATGTGTCCATTTCCATGCTGATATAGATTACATTAAGATTTAACAGGTGAGATGACTAAGCTTTGCTAATATGTTCCATTTTTGCCTAATTTTTACGGCTGGATATTCGCAAAGTATTGGGTGTATTTTATCATGTGAAAAACATTTTCATTAGAAATATGGTAACAAAAAGGTTAATTCTATCAGTTCAGTTCTCTGTTGTTGAATTCTATGCTTTATTGTCTTATCCACTACTTCTAAAACAACTGCACATTTCTTTTATAATATAATTACATAGGCAGCTCCATCTGAACCAGTTAATTCGAACAAGTGGTGTTGTAACCAGCACTTCAGGTGTTTTACCCCAGCTGAACATCATCAAATATGACTGTAATAAATGTAACTTTGTCTTAGGACCATTCTATCAGTCACAGAACCAAGAGGTGCGCCCAGGTTCCTGCCCAGAATGTCAATCAAGCGGTCCTTTTGAGATAAACATGGAACAAGTAAGTATTAAAAAATATATATTAAAAAGTTTCACATTATTTTCAGTAACATCCCACTCCACTTACTTGGTTATCTATTCCAGACAAAGCCATTAGTAACCTACACGTTTTCTTATATATTGGTATATTAGTTGTTTAACTGAGATATGTTTAAAATTTATGGCTCTGTTCAGATTTTTATAACTTTTCCCTTGTTTATCATTATCATGTTCATCATATGTTCATTTTCCCTGCTAGCAAGGATTTGATAGGTCTTCACAGACAAAGTCAGTACTTAGAGCTACTAACCTCTCAGATTGACCAGCGCCTGCCTTTCTCTTACATATGTTATTGTACTCTAGAGTCCACTGAATGCATTTATTGTGATACTAGTACTAGGAAGGTTGTCATGTCTTGAGACAGCAGAACAGCCCTCTTGATCCTTTCTTTAGCAAGTTTTCTGTGGCTGAATGCTCTTCTCATCACCAACACTACAGAAGTTATACCCTTGATGCAACTGAAGAATCCTTTCAGCTCTTTTTTTTTTTTTTGTTTAATGCTAATTTTCTGCTGAAGTTCAGTTTAGTGACAGAAAAAGCTTGGTGTTTGACCTAATGTAGAGTAGAGGTCGGCTACTTACATCCTGTGGGCCAAATCTGGCTTGCTGCTTCAATTCTTCCAGCCTGCAGACTTCATCAGATATGTGATATTGTATACAGTATCAATAAGAAGTCCTATTGTAGTTACCTCAAATGAATCCATGTTGTATATTACAGCCTAAAAATGTAATACTCTAGCGCTTTTTACTTCATGCTAAAAGATTAAACTTCTCTTCAAATTGGTGTTTTTTGTGCCTATGTTTAGATGTAAACTTTCTTTAAAATATATTTTGTTTTGACCTGACACAACTAGTTTTAAATATGCTTGCATGCAAGGACCTGTAACAGCGACACACAGCATTTAAAACCTGGCAGAGCCCATCCTCTTTCCAGGTCTGAATCTATCTGATTTCTTCAAAAGAGGGTGAGAAAGAATTGACCCCAGTACCAGATTTGTACTATTTTATCAATATGGAAAGAATGAAAGTAAAAATTGACCTCGGTGGGATTTGAACTGAGAGAGTGCAGAGAACTGGAATTAATACTGCAAAGCATTCTATCTGACATTCTAATAGCTCTGCCAATTCATCGCTTAATATTAAATATTGTATTGGATATCTTAAACTCCTTGGTACATTTTAAAATTGTTATTATTACAGACAGTCTATAAGAATTACCAACGTGTTACCATTCAAGAAAGCCCTGGTAAAGTACCTCCTGGACGTTTACCAAGATCAAAGGATACAATTCTCCTTGATGATTTGGTAGATCAGTGCAAACCTGGTGATGAACTTGTGAGTATGCAGCTAAACCTATATTATAATAACTGTACAGCCTTGTTGTCCTCTTATATGAACACTATACCCTATCAAAAATGTTTTATGATTTCATTTAGAATTCATCGAACATTAACTCTAAAAAGATTGATGTTGCCTCTCTCTCTTTCTCTTTGTATATATATATTTAGCAGGTGTAATTATAAATATTGGTTTGGCAATGGTGTGATTGCCAGATGGATTTGTTCATTTGTAGTGGTAGAGATGAAGTAATTGAATGAATGAGTAACGTGTTGGTTGATTAATGGCAAGTGAGTGAAGTATGTTTCACTGAGTTGAGAGAAGTTTTGCCATGTTCAAGGAAACAGTTCGTTGTACTCATTTGTTGTGGTGTGAAGTGATATTTTTTCCCCAAGTCACATGGATAAGAATTAACAAATGAACAAGACACTGCTAATTTTAATGTTTTTATTTGTAAGATGCAAGTATAGATTGTGCACTGTAGAATACATAGTAATAAATTTTACTAAGCTGGTAGCCAACTTAACTTATGCCGATTCCAGCAGGGCTGGCTAGCTAGTGTGTGTATCTACATTGTGAGGTTGATTAAACAAGTTGTCGATTGCAAAGGCGAAAAGGAGACTTATGTTTTGGGGGGTTGAAAATCCCTTATATATATATTTATATATAAGAATTAGGTTGCTCAGAAACATTAATCAGGTGGCCTTTTCAACTGTCCGCTTTTCGGACACTCTGACTCCACGAGCCTCCTACACAAGAACATTATCTAAGTTTGTGACTGCAGTTATAGGTCAGTCTTTTGGTGGTCGTGTGTGGCAGACTAAGAAAACCACCATGGGAAAAATGTCAAAATTTTGCTGTGAATTTATATATATATATATATATCATCATCATAATTACATCCATTTTTCCATGCTTACATTGGTTGGACGGGTCCTTTTCAGCACAGACTCTCTTCACTCGCCATGTTACTTCATCTACTCTGTGAGTCTTAGCGATTTGAGGTCAGCTCTTCCCACCTCTGCCCAGGTTTTTCTCAGTCTACCTTTACTGCGGCTTCCTTCCACTGGTATTTCCTGGCACTTCTTCACCTATCGATCATCACCCATGTGCATCACATGTCTGTACCAATGCAACTTTCTCTCCTGCACACCACCTCAGATTCCTCTTAAACCCAGCTTCTCCCTCAGTTCATTAAAGGTCTGCATTTCTCTCACATTTACATTGCATATCCAATGAAGCATGGCTGCTTCATTTCTCTCCAGTTCACGGTTGTCTTCTACAGTCACTACCCATGTTTCACTACTATGCAGCATTGCATTTTGCACACAACCAGCTGCCATGCAGTCATCCTTTTGTACGTAGGGAGAAACCGTTTGTTTTCAACAATAGGAGTAGCTCTCTAAATTTCTTCCATCCTATCCTTACTCTAACTATTATGCTCTCAGAACACCCTCCTCCAATGCTAATTAAGTCACCTAGATAGCAGAAGCTGTCAACCACTTCTATGGGGCCCTTCCTGTGACTTAAAGATGTTTATATCACTGTTGCTCTTCCATTTGATTACTTCTGTGCATCTACATACAAAGTCTTCCTTTCCTGTTAGTCTATCTATTATCCCACTACATCTCTTGTGTACCCAAGATTTACACTGTGTACACTGTATAGAGTTTATGCCTATTCCTTTTCTACATATCGTGCAGGGCCACTTCCTTGAAGGGATCAGGGTCTTATTTTCTTTCCTACTCACTAGCACTTTAGTTTTGGCTAAGTTTATTCTCAGACCTTTTGATTTCGTTTCCATAGTCAGAACTTATTTTTTAGTTCTTTTATGGATTCGTCTATAAAGGCCAAATCATCTGCGTAGAGAAGTTCCCATGGACAACCAGTTTTAAACTCCCCTGTTATGGCCTGGAGAACTGATGAACAGCAATGGGCTAAAAAACAAACCTTGGTGAACTCCTACCTGTACCTTGAATTCCTTGCTAAACTCAGTTCTTCTCTACATGGCTTGCATTGATCTCACAAGCCATTCTTCTACACCTAATTTCCTTAAGGCCTACCAGATAATAGATTGAGGTATTCTGTCAAATGCTTTTTCTAGATCAAGAAAGGCTAAATATAGTGGCTTATTCTTGGCTAGGAACTTCTCTTATAGTTGCTTCACTAAGAAGGGGGCATGTGTAGCATTTTCCCCAGGCATGAAACCAAACTGCATCTCTCTTGTCTAATTTGACTCTTTCCCTAATTAGTTGCGCTATAACTCTTTCCGACACTTTCATAAGACTAACAATAATATGTAATATTTACAGGAGCTCACAGGTATTTACCACAACAATTATGATGGCTCTTTGAATACTGCTAATGGATTTCCTGTCTTTGCAACTGTTATCCAAGCTAACCATATTACAAAGAAAGATGAGAAACTAGCTGTCAGTAATTTGACTGATGAGGATGTCAAGGCCATTGTAGCACTTTCAAAAGATGAAAGAATCTCTGAAAGGGTAAGTATACCTGACCAATATTTTAATTCCATCAAGAATCTTTTTTTTTTTTATGTTATTTTTTTCATCATTTAACATCTATGATTTTTGGGTTGGGGCAGCTGTCACATGCTGAGCAGGTGACTAGATCCTACTCATACACTTTGTTTTGGCTTGGATTCTATGGATGGATTTCCTTCATAAACCAATCATTTTACAGCATGTACTGGGAGCATGTTTGCTGCCTGTTTGAACAAAAACAAATCATGGCTAAAGATGATGTTAGGAATAGAAGCAAGGGTACACTAAATTTTCACTAATATATCAACCCTTCCTTTTACCTTTAACACCAAGTTAACTGCAGATAATGATTATTGGTTTCCATCACTTTCTGTGTTTCTTAGAAATCTTTTTCTAGATGCTTTAATACTTTTCCCTTTGTTTTATCGGAATTCTCAAAAATTTCTCTCAATTGTCAGATATTTGCCAGCATGGCTCCATCTATATATGGACATGAAGATATAAAGAAAGCTATTGCATTGTCATTGTTTGGAGGTGAACCAAAAAATCCAGGTGAGTCCATTCTTTCCTGTATCGATTTTTATTTAGAACTACTGTTCCTTTAGACTGGTTGTTTGCACCTTCTTTGTTGAGCTCAACTCCATTTATGCTCCCCCTTGTCTTTCTTTGCCTTTTTTTTTTTTTTTTTTTTTTTTTGCATGGTTTTTATTGTTGGGTACCTTTCCTATCAGTTTAAGTATTAGATATGAAAAAATATTTTTTGACGTATGAATATATTGGTATTCAAATCATCATCATCATCATCATCATCATCGTTTAACGTCCATCTTCCACGCTTGCATGAGTTTGGACGGGAATTTTCCCACTTGAGGCAAGATTGGTTGTCTTGTTTGTATAGGACTGTCTGGCGGGTTTTCTACGGCTGGATGCTCTTCCTAACACCAACCACGTTTACAGTGTGGGACTGGGAGGTTTTTACCGTGTTACCTACACGGCCACATTACAGCGTGGACTGTTTTTTTTGTCGTGACACCTACACGACCTCATTTATTTCGGGCTGGTTGTTGTGGTACCAGCATAACTTTACATCGAAAGGGGGGGGGGGTAGTGGGACGGGGGTATTTTTGTTAGGTGCCTACTGACTGTAGGTTTCGCTTTGTACTTAGGCAAGGCGGGTCTTCTGTATTACTGTGTAGCGCCAAAGATCTCGGTCCAGTGACATTGTCTTGGAGAGGTGTAACATTGACCCCTTTACCTTCAAGCATTTCTACAACCTCGTTAGAGCGACCTTTTAAGGTGCCTACAGTCATGGTACCAACTCTGAAGTTTTGGATTGCGTTGGGGGGGGGGGGGTATGTTAGCCATCCATGGCCGAAACAAAGAGGAGGAGTCCTTGCATTCTCGTCCGCAATTATACACAACAACCTCTAGAGTACTGGTGCCATGATAAAATGCACACAGTACACTCTCTGAAAAGTAGTTGGTATTAGGAAGTGTCTGGCTGTAGAAATCATACCAAAATATGGAACATATGAACAAGATGTGGTCTCCTTCACCCTTCTTGTCTCAGACTGTTCTACCCATGCCAGCATGGAAAGTGGATGTAAAATGATGATAGAAGGGTATATATAGCAGTACATATTTAACAAAACATTTCTTATATGAAATTATGAGGGTGAACTTTTAAAATGATCAATTTTATATAATAAAATATAAAACTAGGGCAGTTTCAGGCGTATTGGTAAAGATTATCTCTCTTAGATCTTTCTATGCTGTGCTGCACATTGGATCATCTTGGACTAATCCAGTAGTACAGATATTTTTTCTCTGAGAAGAGATTGTTATCCCTTCATTCAAACGTTCTCCTTTCTAGAGAAAGGAGTGCTGTGAGTGGTCTCCTATGACCCTTCTCATACTGTAGTCAGAGGTAGAGAAAATACTCAACCACAGTGTCATAATGGTTATTTAGGACGGATTTATTCAATGTATCCCCTTTTTAACCCTTTTGTGACTATTTCTACTGAAATACACTCTATTTCAATCAATTACTGAAGAATTTCGAGGGATTTACTGAAATTAATAATTATTTCATTACAATCTTCGCTGGGTTGGTAACTAATGGGTGGATTTGACTACTATTTCTGGCAGATAGTGACCACATAAAGGCCTTTTATTTTTCTCCATCTCATATTTCTAGAACAGCAGTTTTGTATTAAATGACAATTAAAATATGACAGGTTAGAATAGTAATTGATTATTTATTTATTGGAAGAAGTTACTCCCAACAAGGCAGCAAGTAGCCAGCAATATAGCAGGGCCCTAAGCATTTAATTTATTGGGAGTTAGAAAATAAAATAATAAAAAAAAAAAAAATTAATGTGACTGTCCTTGAAATCAGAAAACCATCAGCAAAAGATTTTAAAGTATTCAGATTATTTCCATTAAGGAAACAGAAAGAAGGTAGTTCCATAAGACAAGCAGTTGAAGAAACTACCAGAATATATTGACAACACATATTTTTTATTGATTTCAGGTGGAAAACACAAAGTTAGGGGTGACTTGAACATCCTGATTTGTGGTGATCCAGGAACTGCTAAGTCTCAGTTCCTGAAGTATATAGAGAAAACTGGGCACCGTGTTGTATTTACTACTGGTCAGGGAGCTTCTGCTGTTGGTTTAACTGCTTATGTCCAGAGAAACCCTGTATCGAAGGAATGGACACTAGAAGCTGGTGCTCTAGTGTTGGCCGACAAAGGAATATGCCTTATTGATGAGTTCGACAAAGTAAGTACTTTGCTTCTTACACTATTATTTTATTCAATTGAAAAGCTATTTAAACCTTTTGATACTAAACTGCCTGAAATTACCCCTAGTTTTATAATACAGAGCTGCTTATTTTAAAGTGTTTATCATCATCATTATCCAATTTTCAAAGCAGATTTATATAATGTCTAGTGCTGGTTCCACAATAACATGCACCCAGTACATTCTGTAAACTGGTTGTCCTTTGACTGTAACAAAGTAGAGAACAGTTTCCAGTCACGTCAGGGATATAACATGTCTAGTGCTGATGCCAATAAAATGCACTCTGTACACTCTGTAAAGTGCCTCTTTCAAATGGTAGCAATGTTGGGTGAAAGGACTCTTCAGTCGCCTCAAGGATATGACAACCTCTAGTGTTGGTACGACAATGCACTCAGTACACTGTAAAGTGGTTGGCATTAAGAAGGGCATCTAACAGTATAAGCCCTACCAAAAATGGAATCTATTAAGCAAAACATGGTTCTCTGACTGGGGTAAAGTATTGACTTGGTCCAACCCATGCCAGCATGGAGAAAGGGTGTTAAATTATTATTATTATTTGTAGCTTAGGCTTATTTTTTCAGTGGTCCATAAACTGAATTGTCCTTGATTAAGCTGACTCTATGTACACAGACAGCAGTTTGACATTTCTGTAATTTTAAAAAAATTGTCATTTTTTCTCAGATGAACGATCAAGACAGAACTAGTATTCATGAGGCTATGGAACAACAGAGTATTTCTGTTTCCAAAGCTGGTATTGTAACATCACTTCATGCCCGCTGTGCAATTATTTCTGCTGCCAATCCCATTGGTGGACGGTATGATCCTTCATTGACCTTTTCTGAAAATGTAAGTATTGTTTTGTTGTCAACTAGTTTTTTTATTCTTTTATTCCTTTACTGGTTTCAGTTTCTAGACTGTGGCCATGTTTCGGAACCGTTTTGAAGTCGATCATATAAAGTCTGGTACTTTTTTTTTAAAAGTCTGGTACTTTGTTGATCTCTATTTACTGAGGGACATAAGCAAGCAGAAAATATAAACATCCACAATGCGTACACACACACACACATATATATAATTATAAAGACATTCACACAGTCTTGGTTACTTCTACACTGTATACAGATATAACTTTATCATATAATTTGACTGCTTAGCACACAACTTAATACACACACAATGGGCTTCTGCACAGTTTCTGGTGACCAAATTTATCTTACATAGTATTATGCAATCTAAGGTATAGTAGGTGCCACACAGTAGGATTGAACCCCAAACCATATGGTTGAGAAACTAATCCTTTAACCATTTTCTTTTGTCACGGTCATGGCTTGAATGGTCTGCTTGATCAAGGCTGACCTGGAGTCAAACCTCAATGCCAGGAGCTATATCAGAGTAGTTTTAGATACTTAGATCTGGCTAAAAAAAAAAAAATGGCGAGGTCATAACTTCTGGAACTAAACTACTAAATAAAAGTGTTGAATATCATTGAGTACATGCTGAGTCAATGGCCATGAGCTAGTTTTAAATTCTTTTTACTCCACATTTTTTTTTTCCACTGTTTAGTTAGGAAGGGAAAGGCAGAACATGTACATGATGTTTTCAGGGTCTCCAAAATAGAAAAGGAGGAAGTTATCCTCAAACTGGAGGCCTGGCCCAAATACTTGCAACACTGGAGTCGACTAAAGGTACTCAAAGTCTAGGTGGTGATATTTAATCGGGCAACAGCTTAAATCTATCACCTAAGTAGGCTGAAGTGAGGTTCGAACTAATATCACAAGATATTTTGCCTGGCATTCTCATAATTCCACCAACCCACTGACCTGAATTGTTATTTTATTTTAAATATCAACCCTGAAAAGATGAACGGTAAAGTTAAGCTCAGTAGTATTTGAATTAAGTGCAGAGAGCTAGAAATAATTTAATGGCCTTGCCAATTCCTTAGCACAAATATCTGGTTTGTGTGATGATTTCTATCCTATATATCTAACATCTTGTATTTACATTAAAAAAAAAAAGAAAAAACCATTTGCTTGGGTTTCCTCATAAATATCACTGAAAATAAGGATATTGTGTCAAATTAAACCTTAAAAAAGTTAATAAATGTTTAAACTTGACAAAAATCACATCAATGCCTTATTGAATAACTGAGGCTAACACATTGATGTAAAACAATCACTGATTTATGTGGAAACTTATGTAAATGATAGTAGTAAACAGAATACTGATCTGGCAGAGTATAGTCAAATGTTGGTACAGTAATACTAGGGTGGTGGGAATTAGTCAAACATTGTTGGTACCACAATACAGGATGGTGGGATATAGTCAAACATTGTTGGATTCAGAATACCGGGATGGTGGGATATAGTCACATATTGTTGGTACTGGAATACTGGGGTGTAGTCACACACTGTTGGAGCCAGAATACTAGGATGGTGGGATATAGTCACATATTGTTGGAGCCAGAATACTGGGATGGTGAAATATAATCAACTATTGATGGATTCAGAATACCAGGATGGTGGGATATAGTCAAACATTATATGACTGGAATTCTGTGTTAGTGAGATATAGTCAAACATTGTCTGGACTGGAATATCAGGCTGGCAGGTTGAAAGTGTTAATATATTTGTTTCATTCTGTTCTCTTAATGAGTCTTCATTTTTGAAATATTTAATTGGACTAAATTATATATTTCTTTGTAGGTTGATTTAACCGAACCTATCTTATCTCGTTTTGATGTCTTGTGTGTGGTGCGTGATACAGTTGATCCTATTCAGGTAAATATTTCATTTTTGAAAGTTAACCTTTTCTTTACCATATTTCTAATTAAAGACTTTTACCTATGATTTTCAAATAATTTGGCAAATAATCAAGATTTTGGAGAGATTTAGTAATATAACTTCTTTATTATTAAGCTGATGTTTGGAACATAACTTGACAAAAGTTGATAAATTTTGTGCTGGTGCCATAATAAAATGCATCCAATACACACTGTAAAGTAGTTGGTGTAGGGAAGGGCATCCACCCATAGAAAATATGCCAAACAAAGGTTGAGAGGGGTCATTAGTTGTGCTGGTGCTACCATAAAATGCACTCTGTAACTGATAGGAAGACATCAAGCTGTAAAGCCTGAACATATATAAGCAGCATGTGGTCCATCCCCCACCTATTTGGTATGACAGTATCATTTAAATACTAACTTGGTCTGTGACAATCTGTCTAACCCATGACAGTATGGAAAGCAAATGTTAACCCTTTTGTTACCATATTTATAATGAAAGTATTGTCTGTAATTTTCAAATAATTTACAAAATAGGTGAATTTGGAGGAATTTAGTAATATACTCTTTTACTCTTTTACCTGTTCCAGCCATCCGGCTGAGGCCATACTGGGGCACCGCCCTTGAAAAATGAAATCTCGCGATACGGATATATAATATAACTAATTTTTCCATTATTTATCTGGTGTTTGAAACAACTTTTTACATAAAATTGATGGAAAATTTTTGAATAAATAGAAACAACTTTTTACATAAAATTGATGGAAAATTTTTGAATAAATATAAACAGCTTTATATCATAAAACTGGGTAGTTTCAGGTGGTTTGGTATCAAAAGGTTATTTATCATCATCATTTAACCCTTTAACATTTACATTACTCTATATATACTATTGTATTTTCGCGGTAAAGGCTTTATCTCAAATAATATCGAATCAATGATTTTGATATTTATTTTGAGAATAACACCTTAACATAAGTATGAGTGGCTAGTTTGAACAGAAAGAGGTACCGCCGGTTTAAATGCTAAAGGGTTAAATGATGATGATAAAATAGAACCAGGGGTGATTTCAGGGGGTCTGGTATTAAGTGTTGAAATTTAAAATCTGTTCCAAGCCCTGAAGCTCATCAGTGCTAGTAATTCAGTTTCTTTAGAGTACAAGGATATCTGGAAGGGATGCTAGTCTGTCACTGAATTAATGCCCGGCTGCTGCTGATATTCATTACTTTCTACCTAAGGGACTAGTGCAATACAAATTGGAGTTCTCATCTTGCTCAAAGATACAACATGCCACAACCTTCAGATAATGAGTTAAACACCACCACAATTAGGGCATGCATATTTATATATATATATATTTGGAACTAATTTTAAAATTAGATATTGCATTATAGAGTGGTGTCAGGAATAACATAGGGCCATATCACACCTGACCTTTTTTAAAATTTAATTAACTGTATTCATCATTATCATTTAACATTTGTTTTGTTAGTAAGGGTTGGTGGGGTTGTCAGTAATTAATCAGGACTATTGACTCTTCAGATGGGTTGTAGAGGAGGCAAAAGGGATATGAATGATGATGAGTGCATTTTATTGTCACTAACACTATAGAATTACTTTCTTATACTTTAGGAGGCTAAGCCCCTTAGTCATAAAATTACCTACTTTAAAATGCTTTCTCTTATTGTGTTGTGACTTTCTTTTAAACCTATGATGTTAATTGTAATTCTATTATTTTCAGGATGAAAGGCTGGCTAAGTTTGTTGTTAGTAGCCACATCAAGCACCATCCAAGCAATGATGATGACATAAGATGGGATGAAGAAATGGTAAATTCTTTGTTGTTTTTATTATTTATATTTCATTAAGGGCGGTGGATTGGCAGTATCGGTAGAGGGTCGGACGCCATGTTTTCCATAGTTAAGTCCCTTTACGATCCGAGTTCAAATCCCGCCGAGGTTAACTTTGCCTTTCATGCTTACGGGGTCGATAAAATAAAGTACCAGTAATCCACTGGGTAATTGCTGGCCTTGTGCCTAAAGTAGAAACAATTATTTATATTTCATTAACAGTGGTGGATTGGCAAAGTTGTTAGTGCGGTCATGAGCAAACTGGCCTACAAGTCGCATATAGCCTGTTTGGGTTTTCTGAAGAGCACACCTAATTTCAAAATTGCCTTGAATTTTTTAATAGTGCAACCCAACTTATGGTGAACTAGAAGAAATGCTTAACAGGTCAATTTTGCCTTTCATTCTTTCAACTTTGATAAAATACTAGTCAATTACTGGGGTCAAAATAATCTGTGCCTAAATTAGAAACAATTACTATTATTTTTGGCCGTATCGCTATGCTTTCTAGCAGAGTTACGTTCCTTTACAGTCCGAGTTCAAATCCCGCCGAGGTTAACTTTGCCTTTCATCCTTACGGGGGTCGATAAAATAAAGTACCAGTAATGTACTGGGTAATTGCTGGCCTTGTGCCTAAAGTAGAAACAATTATTTTATTAAACCATATAGATTTTGTCTTATGTCAGTACAGTTTTAAAAATTTTTTTTTTTTTTTTTTATGCTCCTGGCCTACATTAATCTTTTACGTTTTTACTTGTTCCAGCCATCTGGCTGAGGCCATGCTGGTGCACTGCCTGACTATTTCTCATAAAATATACTCTATTTCAATTAGTTAATGAAAACATTTGAGAGATTTACTAAAATTATTATAGTTGTGTAGATATGATGTATATGGTGGCTGGCACACACACACACACACACACATTCTTTTTACAAATTTCCTTTCATTTGTTCAAGCCAGTTGTTTAATTTTTTTTTTTCAGGTTTCTCTAAATGTATCTGGTATTGAGCCTATACCTCAAGAATTGCTGCGGAAATACATCATTTATGCCAAAGAGAAATCTTCTCCAAAGCTACATCAAATGGATCAAGACAAAGTAGCTAAGATGTATGCAGAGTTGCGTCGAGAGTCAATGGTATGTTTTCCCTAACAATGGTTGTTTTATTGCAGTAACTCTGGTCACATCTAAAGTGGCTTTGATAAAATAGATACAATTGAATGCAGGCAATATGCAAAGACTGGGGAGTAATGTAGCAGCCATGTGATGTTAATGTGAATGGCTAAGTATGGATGAGCTGAGAGAAAAAACTGGATATGAGGAATCAGATGTAGTACTCAAGAGAGAAGAGTGCACTGATATGGATATGTGATAATTGTTGGATGAAAAAGTACCTAGTGGAAAGAAGCTGCAGTATAGGAAGACCTGCAAGTGGAGGATTGCTGTTCTGGAAAAGATTTGTCCAACCCATGCATGCCAAAAAATTGGACGGAAACGGATGATGATGATGATGATTGAAGCTTTAAAGAGATTTATGATGGGCCAGTGGTTGGCCCATCATTTTGAAAATAAAGAATTAGGAGAGACTTAGTAATACAATTTTCTTATTATTAAATTGTTTTTTGGAATATAACTCAAAAGTTCTTACATAAAGTTTGATAGAAATGTATTGTAGAACTAGGGTAGGCATTAAAGTAGTTTAGTATCAGAGGGGTTAAATAAATTTCAGATGTGTGATGTGTTTAGTATTGAATTTATATCAAGTGTGTATGGTGAGAGTGTGTATTTATATAATACAGAGTGTATCAAATAGAATCATCTGATTTCATTTACAATTTTCACAAATGCTCAATATGTAAATAACTATAAAAATTTATAAAAGTTATAAAAAAAAGAATAAAACTTTATATTCAGACATGTATTGTACTGATTACTGCTTGATTATAGGGTCGTTTGTGACAAAAATAGCCTTTTTGATACACCCTATATATTTATGTAAAATATGATTTCATCAAAATATTTTTTTTTTTTAAATCCACTTGCTTTGTTCTACAGGCAACTGGAAGTATACCCATCACAGTTCGTCATATTGAATCAATGATCCGCATGGCTGAAGCTCACGCCCGAATGCATCTGCGTGACTATGTTAATGAAGATGATGTCAATATGGCTATCCGTATTATGCTGGAGAGTTTCATCAATACACAGAAATTCAGTGTAATGAGGAGTATGAGAAAGGTATGTTTAATCCTTTAGCATTTACATCATTCTATATTTACTATTGTATTTTTGTGGTAAAGGCTTTTATTTTACATAATTATCTCACATATTGAATCTACGAGATTTTGATGTTATTTGAGAACAATCATCATCATCATCATCATCACCGTTTTACGTCCGTTCTTCCACGCTAGCATGGGTTAGACGGGTTGTCCTGTTGTGGGCAGTGTCTGGTCGGCTGACCATGCCTTGCTCATACAGGAACTGATCTGGCTTGATTTCTACAGCTGGATGCCCTTCCTAACACCAACCTCATTTACAGTGAGTGCTGGGTGCTTTTTCGTGGCGCCTACACGTCCACTTTACAGTCTGGGCTGGGTGCTTTTTTGCCGTGGCACCTCCACGACCACCTTGCGGTGGGGGGGGGGGCATATTGTTTATATGCTTCAGCATGTACCCATGGGAGGTCGGGTACCCTGTATTACTGCGTGACGCCAGAAGTCACGGTCGTGTGTCATTGACTTTGAGAGGTGTAGTTGGGTAAGGTCGGCTTTTATCACCTCATCCCAAGTCATCTTGGGTCTCCCCACTCCGCGGTTTCCATCAACTTCTAGTGCTCTGCACCTTTTTATGCAGCTGTCATCCTTCATACGCATCACATGTCCATACCAGCGTAACCGCCTCTCCTGCACGCAGCATTTGATTCCTCTTATGCTCAGTCTCTCTCTCAATTCATTTATGCTTTGTCGTTCACGTATATTACTGTTACACATCCATCGGAGCATGCAGGCTTCGTTTCTCTCTAATCTACGTAAGTCTTCCACCTTCAGCGCCCAGGTCTCACTACCATGCAACATCGCTGTTCGGATACACGCATCATACAGTCTGCCTTTCATTCTGAGGGAGAAGCCTTTTGCAGCTAGCAGTGGTAGTAGTTCCCTAAACTTCTTCCATCCCGTTCTTACCCTAGTTATTGTACTTTCTGAGCACCCACCTCCGTTGCTAATTCGGTCACCTAGGTAGCAGAAGCTGTCTACTGTCTCTACAGGGCCCTCCCAGAGATTGGTGGTACTTGTTTCCTGTGGCTGTTTGCTTGCTGTTTCAGCACAGCTGCTGCATGTGAATCCTACATTCTTAATTAAGCTTCCTGAGATCCCGCTACATCTCTTGTGTACCCATTGTTTGCATTTGGGGCAAAGAATGGAGTTCCTACCTACACCTTTCCTACATACTGAGCAAGGCCATTTCCCTGAGGGGATCTGGGTTCTGTTTTCTCGTCTACTTATAAGGACCTTAGTCTTTGTCATGCGGTTTTAACAGAAAGAAGTGAGCATTCTGGCCGGATATGGCTGGTTTAAATGCTAAATGGCTAAAATTACGCTAGATTTTTATTTTCATGCCTTCGTATTTCTTTTTCATCACCAAAAATATAAAGAAACAATTAAAAAGTTTCCAGACCTCATTTGCTTACTGAGTGAGGTGAAAGTTGTCAAATTGAACTGCGGAACATTGTTTCCATTGGTCTTTCTATTGCTGATACTATCTACCAGTGGTAACTCCTAGCAGAAGGATCAATAACGCATCACCCTGTCTAGAAAGTTCAGTACTTAGACTGAGCTAGTGGCTGCATCTTGCTTACATACAATACTGTACTTTACAGAATGTACTGGATGCATTTTATTGTGGTACCAACACTAGGAAGGTTCTCATATCTTTGAGAAAAGAAGCGATGACAGGTATGGTGTCATTGGTGGGGTTTAAAGGAATAGCTTGGGGAAGAAAAGGGTGAGAAAGTCATGTGTATGACGTGTTATGGTGTTCTCCTGGATAGCAGTGGGGCAAGTGTTTGTGAGAACAATTACCAATGAGCTATGACTGATGTGGTGGGACTTAAAAGGGGTGGAAGTGATTCTGGATATAGTGTTGGTAAATTGCTAGTTACTAAGGATCGATTTTATATACTGTATTACAATTCATATTCTAACTTTGATTTTTTTGTCTTTCAGACATTTAGTCAGTACCTGACATTCCGTAAAGACAACAATGAGTTATTGTTGTTCATCTTGAAACAACTTGCTCAAGATCAAATGTCGTTCCAGAGAAATCGGTTTGGCCTGCAGCAAGAACAGATAGAGATATCAGAAAAGGATTTGGCTGATAAAGTGAGTAGACTATTATTTTATCTTCATCATCATCATCAAATGTCCGATTTCTCTGCTAGAAAGGGTTAGGGTTGAACAGGTTGTAATAAACCAAGCCAGCAGTTGGGGCTACTGGTTGGAAGACTGCATCTTGCTTACTCTCAGGTCCCAAATAATTAAATGAGCAAGACATGGTCACTTGACTTAACATGACCCACAACAGGACAACTCGTCTAAACCATGCCAGCATAGAGAAATGGGCGTAAAACGATGATGATGATTCTGAGACTGCATACGTTTTCAGACTACAGTGTAGAGCAGCACTATAGAGGTTGTCATGTCTTTTGACAAGTCCTCTCAACTTTTTGTCTGGCAAGATGCCCTTCCTATCTCACCAATCACTTTACAGAGAGTATTTGATGAGTTTTATCATGTCCCTAACAGGTCATGTCCTTGACACTACTGAAGAGTCCTTATGACCCATTGTACCTAATTGTAACTACTTTTGCTTTTTGTTTTTCAGAGATGTGAGGAAAATTATAGTTATTAATTCTTATTGAATGTGGTTTCAAACTTGATCAAATGGTTAAACATTTTTTTCTTCTCAATCATGAGGCCCAGAGTTCGATCCCATTGTGTAGTATCTTGAGCAATATAAACCAAGCCTTGTGGGTTTAATAGATGTACCTGTAGTTCAAAACGCCAGCCTAGTAACATTGTGACACAATCTCTTTGAGAAGTATATTAAGAGTACACATTTTTGAGGTTTGGTACAAAATCCAATACGTGAACATTCAGGATTCATTGTAAGCAAAAGTGGTTAAAAGTCTCCAGCTTGCACAAACCCACTGCTCTTATTGGCCACGCAGCCATGGGGAAGGATAGTGTGAATAAGGATTCCATAGATTTTGATTTTTGTGGTCAGATGGATCTCTGACCTAGAGCAGAGCTGTCTTTTAAGACAACACAATGATTGGTGCATCTTTACCTTGGTCTGTGGCAGTAAAGGTGGTGCCAAGATACTTGAATTGTTTGACCTCTTCAAGAATCTTGCCGTTGAGTATGGCAGGGGTGGACCTTTCACAATGCAAGATGTGTCTTTGTTGCATGACTTCAAAACTAACAAAAATTTGCATAAGCAATGTTCCTTTACATGAATAATTGTTTCTACTTTAGGCACAAGGCCAGCAATTACCCAGTGAGTTACTGGCCTCTACCGATACTGCCAATCCACCATTACATGAATAATAAGAGTTAAACAGTTATCACAGACGAAATTAGTACTCAATTGGAGGTTCTGCATTTCATGTATACATTTTTAAATCCTCTCCCCATTGCAGACTGCGTATCAACATAAGATATTTTTCTCCACAAAGTTCGATCACCAACAGTAGAGTTTAATGAGCAATGGTCAAGTCCAGTCCATAAGTTGACATTATCAAGCCAGCATTTTGGCTATTGACTTTTGCTTCTCTTACCGGCTAACTTTCCTTCTAGGCATAACTTATTCACACCACTAGTTGATCTTTTGATATGACCATACAGTTTAAGTACTCTTGACTTGATAACTGATGTTAGGTTTAAACATGGTAATGTTGAAGAGCTCATTGATAGAGAGAGATATGGTTGCTGAGTTGTTTGTTAGTCATAAGTCTCATGATGTGGTTCTGGAATGTAGAGAGCTTTTGAAATTATCTTGTCCAGTTAACACAATCAAGACCATATAACACAACTGGTAGGATGTAAGTGTCAAAGATCTTAGACTTCAAATGATAAGAAATGTTTTTAAATAGTATCATTCAAATATGATGCTCTGAAAGAGTGACTTTTTCGTCTGTTATAGAGATAAAATATCTATATTTCTTTCTCTTTTTCGTTTGTTTTGCAGGCTAGACAAATTAACATCTACAATTTGACAACATTCTTTGATAGTGATCTATTCAGAACTCACCGCTTCAGTCATGATTCCAAGAGAAAACTTATCATTCAAACTGTCTAAGGAAACCAACAAAATCACACACTTCGCTCCGTCTCAATTTAAAACTGTACATAGGTTTTCATTAAAGCATAACATTTTGTATATTGTATGAAATAAAATAATTTTATATTACTTAATACAAATAATCGTGATTTATTTATGGAGTATTTTACACTGCCAATATTCTTTACTAGCCATTTTTTAAATGAAAAATATCGATAATATACATGCATTGATCAAATTTTGTGTAGTTTAATCTTGGCAGAAGCAGTTATCTCCCTTAAAACCTTTGTAAAAACTTAAGCTTCTATATCTTAAGAGAATTTGGATTTTACAAGTCCATGTATAATCTCATTAGTACCATAGTAAAATGCACCCAGTATACTGGTTGATGTTAGGAAACTCATTCAACTGTATAAACCATGCCACCAATGTTTGAACATATGAGCATGGTGTGGTTCTCTGAACAGAATTTGAATGACAACTTGTTCAAACCATGGATCGATAGTGATATCATCATCATCATCCATAATAGCTTTTTTGGAATGGTCAGTAAATATATAATTTCTGGTAAATATTTCCAAATCTATCCATTTTCACATTTAAAGATATTCTGCTCAGTAGAATGGGAGTTAGGATTATGATTGTAATGGCATGGGTTCAATTCCTGGGCCAGCTGTAACCAAAAAAGATAATAAAAACGATGTCACCAATCCATATAGAAAAGGCGTGCATGTCACAATTTAGGTTAATTTCATGATTATTCTTCTTTAGTTCTAAAGCAGCCCTGACCAAGCAGACCTATGATCAAAGACATTCCTGCTATATCTATCTCATCTTTTTATATATCTAGGACTTAGAATTGGTATAGATTTTATATATATTAATCTCAGTGTGTGTTTTGATATTTGCAGTAGTTCACAAATTGGGGTATAAGATATGTAAAATTAAAATTTATATTGATACAGGCATAACTGTGGTTAAGGAGTTTACTTTGCAACCATATAGTTTCAAGTTCAGTCCCAGTGTGACATCTTGAGCAAAGGTCTTCTACTACAGCCTCAAGTTGGTCAATGCCTTGTGAGTGAAATTTAGGAGGCTGAAACTGCAGAAGACCATCATACACATACACTAGCATAGTACACATAAAAATTTAGTTTAAATTCCTTGATTAGAATATGTTATGTAAAGATGCTTGAATCCTTGAATTTTCCTTGATTACTCTATTTCATTTTCTGTTTATTTAAATCAGTTACAATAATTTTATTCCATATTTTCTTTAACCTTAAGCATTTAAATTGGCCAGAATTCTCTTACCTCTTTCTGTTCAAACCAGCTGTAACTGGCCACTCATACTGATGTCAAGGTATTGTTCTCAAAATAAATATCAATCTCATAGATTCGATATTATGTGTGATAAAGCCTTTACTATGGAAATAGGATAGTATATATAGAGTAATGTAAATGCTAAAGGGTTAATTAATATCAAACATATATCCACTATTTGACGATGACTTTGTTCTACCTGTGAATCTGGGATTATTGGGATTCATATTTTTATTGTCTGAATATAGATACATTGGTAAATATACATCAATGGATAGCTGTAGATAGAAACAGATACGTAGGTAGATAGCTGTTATTATACCATTGACTATCTTGCAAACCTAGACACAGCTACACAACCACATACGTTCACCCCCACACACACACATAGTTTGCTCATGATATGAGTGGACATCTATTACAAAGTAGCTGTCGCGTGGCTGTATTTTATTATAATTTTTTGGCACAAGGCCAGCAATTACCCAGTACATTACTGGTACTTTATTTTATCGACCCTGTAAGGATGAAAGGCAAAGTTAACCTCGGCGGGATTTGAACTCAGTTCGTAAAGGGACGTAACTGTGCTGCAAAGCATGACGTCTGACCCTCTACCGATACTGCCAATCCACCACCCTTTTATTATGATGATATATATGTATGCGTCTGTGTCAGTTAACATTTCCTATTTTTTTGTTCCAGTTAGATAAAAAAAAAAAATCAAGAAAATAAGTCCTGGGGTTTATATAATCGAATAAATCCCTTTGGTGGTACCCAATATGACTGCAGTCTAATAATTGCAACAATGATAAGACTAAAAGAGTCTGGCGTCAGGAGGGGTATCTACTGAAAACAATGTCTCATTCAACCCATGGCAGCATGGAAAAATGGATATAAAAACATTGATGATGGCATATAGTGATATTGAAACAGTGTCTAGAGCAAAATGGACAATACACCTGAATTTACAAAGCAACACATGCCAAGTTCCTCTGTCAGCTTGGAAATAGTTTTAAAAATCCTTTATCACCACCATTGTCATGGTCATCGTTTCTCCCTATTTTTATTGTTTGCTCATGGGTGTATTATTGAAAAAAGCAGTAAATTGACAGTTGTCAGAACATCAGATAGAATTCTGGCTCTCAGTTTTCAAATCCTGCCCGGGTCAACTTTGCCATTCATCCTTTCGAGGTCGATAAAAAAACGTTACCAGTCAAGTGGTGGTGTCGATCCTTCCTCTATAGCATTTTCTCACTTCTCTCACTTTCTATGGAAGAAATCTGTTGTATTCAGGCCTGGAGAGGGATGTGCTCCGCCAGGTTTTTTAAATGCCCAAGAAACGCTGTATGCCACTACGACTCCATCTGATGTTATGGTATAAAGAAGCGAGGTATTACTGAAAAATAGCAAATGCATACAGATAAAACTGAAAGTTATGCAGAACAACAAACATTGCAAGGGACATTGTGAAAGCACTGTTGAAATAAATGGGCGGTGTCACTAAGACTTCATCAGGAATTAAGGAACCTTTACTTTTTAAAAACTTTTATGAGATGAAGGAAAATATTACTGTAAGAGAAGATGAGAATCGGACTCGCGCGGGAATATCTCTATTGATTAGTCCATCACCTTAACCACTCGGCCACATCATGATAAACTATCTTCAATTATATGTGGAGTTAGAGATAATTTGAAGGGAATCACGCAAAAGTGGTTAATTTTGGAATACAATAATTTCAGACTTGTCGTAATTTGTTGAAGTATGAAGGAAACATTATTTTTGAAACTTTTAATGATGCAGTAAGAAGGCTGACAGTTGTTAGGGGAAAATGAAGGTTAACTTTGAAGGAAATTGAATACTAACTTCTGTTCTAATGTATTACAAATGTAACTTTTCCAGTAAGATTGAATTAATTAGCTAATTGCTATTTCTTCCTATGAACTAAAGTAAGACAGCAAGCAGAGTATTTAAGCGACTTCATATACTCCAGTGTTTAAAAAACGTCTTCGTATCTTTAGAAACGGCATATGATCGTCAACGGACTTGTGTACACATTTTATTTTTGCTTTTATTATTTCGTTTTAAAACATTTATCATTATACAAGTTTGTACATTAAAATTTGTAGCTGAACTCGTATTACTTTAGTTTTAAGACAATATTTTTAGTTCGATTCTCAGTGTATTATTGATTGCCACCCCTAAATTTGTCCATTTTTAACCCTCCTTTTTAATATTTTCTTCTTTATAATTTCATTTTTACATACTTAGATTTATTGTATAGCCCATATGGCATATAAAAAAAAAATTGTTATATACTTATGTTCCTTAAAAGCTGTAGCTGTAGTGTTATTGTGAATATTTGTGTGTATATATTTGTACATATATTCAGGAAGTATCCATGTTATTTCTGTTTCTAACATTACAACATGCAATAAGGACATGTTTTTCAATACGTTATATTTTCATACAAATATTTACGTGTAATGTAGAAATGTCGTCATTGACGACATGTTATAGTTACGACAAATTTTCACACAGAAAACAATTATGCACATCAAAATCTAGCATATGTTCTTAGTTCAAATCCCGCCGAGATGGATTTTGCCTTTCATCCTGACTGGGTCGATAAAATAAAGTACCAGTAATGCACTGTGATGATTGCTGGTCTTGTGCCAAAACTAGAAACAATTATTACAAGGAAATCACGGTAAACGTAGAAATATTACTTAAATTGTGCTCAATGAAAATCACGAAAATAAACTAACACTCAGTGAACGTCTCATTAAATGAAATATATGAAATGGTAAATAACATATTGTAGGTTTCGACAAAAATAAACTTTGTAATCACTCCGATTCTTTGGATTTTACAAAATGTTATCAAAGCTTAGAAGATTTTAGCTTCTAATCCTCGGCTATCCCCCGCGTCGCTTTTCTTTCTTTTCGCTGTACACATATAGTCTTCATCTATTAGGGAAATTTGAAACGAATATTTCCAAAGGTGAATGTGTAAAATTTTCATAATTTAATTTTATAATGTGTTTGATATATATTTTATAAAAATACAACGCAATGTAAATGGTATTAATATCAATAACTGTTTCTACTTTTTGCACAAGGCCAGCAATTACCCAATGCATTACTTGTACTTTATTCTATCGACCCCGGAAGGATGAAAGGCAAAGTTAACCAATGACAAAGGTTAGGTAGGGAAGTGAGTTTGAAAATAAACGTTACATTTTAATAAAATAACTGAAGAACTTTTCTCCTATGACGTCATAATTACAAAACGTGATTGAATAAATTCATTTAGCGTTCTCAATCTACTGGACAAAAGAGTTGATCTATATCTATCTACTATATAAATTGGAAGTGGTTGGATATTGTATATTTAAGTAAGTAGGTGTAGTCGGATAAACGTCGAAAAGGCTTGGTGGAATGCAGCAAAAATTTATACAGTTATGCAGAATGACCCGAGGAGGCGTTGGGTCGACTTTCAAGCTACAAGCTTCTATGGTTACGGAGAAAATTGATGAAACAGGAATTTCCCATTCAAATTGAACTGAGAGTAATCTGTGAACGCAGAAGTAAATATTTCGAGAAACGTTGCAACCGAAGGAAAACAGGAAGACGATATTTTGGTTCGTGAAGACGTTCCCTGGCAATGAACGGGGAAAAAAGCGAGGATAAAACGTCGTTATGTAGAGCGAGAAGAACAATTTCATGCAAAGACAAGACTAAGTTTATGGTATAAATAGACTAATATTCTATTTAAAATAACAGAATGATTTCCCGCCCCGGAGTTTAAGAATGATGTAAATAAAATTGAAAATGAAATATATGAAATGGTAAATAACATATTGTAGGTTTTGACAAAAATAAACTTTGTAATCACTCCGATTCTTTGGATTTTACAAAATGTTATCAAAGCTTAGAAGATTTTAGCTTCTAACCCTCGGCTATCCCCCGCGTCGCTTTTCTTTCTTTTCGCTGTACACATATAGTCTTCATCTATTAGGGAAATTTGAAATGAATATTTCCAAAGGTGAATGTGTAAAATTTTCATAATTTAATTTTATAATGTGTTTGATATATATTTTATAAAAATACAACGCAATGTAAATGGTATTAATATCAATAACTGTTTCTACTTTTTGCACAAGGCCAGCAATTACCCAATGCATTACTTGTACTTTATTCTATCAACCCCGGAAGGATGAAAGGCAAAGTTAACCAATGACAAAGGTTAGGTAGGGAAGTGAGTTTGAAAATAAACGTTACATTTTAATAAAATAACTGAAGAACTTTTCTCCTATGACGTCATAATTACAAAACGTGATTGAATAAATTCATTTAGCGTTCTCAATCTACTGGACAAAAGAGTTAATCTATATCTATCTACTATATAAATTGGAAGTGGTTGGATATTGTATATTTAAGTAAGTAGGTGTAGTCGGATAAACGTCGAAAAGGCTTGGTGGAATGCAGCAGAAATTTATACAGTTATGCAGAATGACCCGAGGAGGCGTTGGGTCGACTTTCAAGCTACAAGCTTCTATGGTTACGGAGAAAATTGATGAAACAGGAATTTCTCATTCAAATTGAACTGAGAGTAATCTGTGAACGCAGAAGTAAATATTTCGAGAAACGTTGCAACCGAAGGAAAACAGGAAGACGATATTTTGGTTCGTGAAGACGTTCCCTGGCAATGAACGGGAAAAAAGCGAGGATAAAACGTCGTTATGTAGAGCGAGAAGAACAATTTCATGCAAAGACAAGACTAAGTTTATGGTATAAATAGACTAATATTCTATTTAAAATAACAGAATGATTTCCCGCCCCGGAGTTTAAGAATGATGTAAATAAAATTGAAAATGAAATATATGAAATGGTAAATAACATATTGTAGGTTTTGACAAAAATAAACTTTGTAATCACTCCGATTCTTTGGATTTTACAAAATGTTATCAAAGCTTAGAAGATTTTAGCTTCTAACCCTCGGCTATCCCCCGCGTCGCTTTTCTTTCTTTTCGCTGTACACATATAGTCTTCATCTATTAGGGAAATTTGAAACGAATATTTCCAAAGGTGAATGTGTAAAATTTTCATAATTTAATTTTATGATGTGTTTGATATATATTTTATAAAAATACAACGCAATGTAAATGGTATTAATATCAATAACTGTTTCTACTTTTTGCACAAGGCCAGCAATTACCCAATGCATTACTTGTACTTTATTCTATCGACCCCGGAAGGATGAAAGGCAAAGTTAACCAATGACAAAGGTTAGGTAGGGAAGTGAGTTTGAAAATAAACGTTACATTTTAATAAAATAACTGAAGAACTTTTCTCCTATGACGTCATAATTACAAAACGTGATTGAATAAATTCATTTAGCGTTCTCAATCTACTGGACAAAAGAGTTAATCTATATCTATCTACTATATAAATTGGAAGTGGTTGGATATTGTATATTTAAGTAAGTAGGTGTAGTCGGATAAACGTCGAAAAGGCTTGGTGGAATGCAGCAAAAATTTATACAGTTATGCAGAATGACCCGAGGAGGCGTTGGGTCGACTTTCAAGCTACAAGCTTCTATGGTTACGGAGAAAATTGATGAAACAGGAATTTCCCATTCAAATTGAACTGAGAGTAATCTGTGAACGCAGAAGTAAATATTTCGAGAAACGTTGCAACCGAAGGAAAACAGGAAGACGATATTTTGGTTCGTGAAGACGTTCCCTGGCAATGAACGGGAAAAAAGCGAGGATAAAACGTCGTTATGTGGAGCGAGAAGAACAATTTCATGCAAAGACAAGACTAAGTTTATAGTATAAATAGACTAATATTCTATTTAAAATAACAACGATTTCCCGCCCCGGAGTTTAAGAATGATGTAAATAAAATTGAAAACGAAAATGACAGAGGTTATTAAAATAGTAAAAGTAAATAGTGAAGATTTAGGCCAGTACATACGTATGCCCCGATGGACACACAAATACATACACACCCACACACACACGCACACACGAGTATGTATAAACCTTATGCATTTCTACAGTATGTTCACCAAACAAGACATAGGTTACTTATGTACTCCGGATGTCCTACAAATGAATGTGAACTCTCAGAATTGGCACATATTGAGTAGGGGACCCCTGGGTGCAAGAACCCCCTTTTGGAAAAAGCCGATGATTTTGTAAAAGTATAGTTTTTGAAGCAGCACTGAAGTATTGACATAAATGCTATTTAATACCCGAGCAATCTCTGCTAGCATATAATATATTGGTTGGTTGGTTAAATCACACGAAAACCACATGCACACACATCTAAAGAGAGAGAGAGACACACACACAGAGAGGGAGAGGCAGAAAGAGAGAGATATGTCGTTATATAGAGAGAGATACAATTTAAGTGTTAGATATTCAGAGAGAGAGAGTAACGTCCCACGAAAGTCTAGAAACGGCTTAAACTATAGATCCTTTGATCTATAGGAAGGTTTAACAATATTGCGTTAACTTTTATAAAGTCGTTTTAGTCTTTGATTTTACAGAACAAAGAAAAATTGATACTATTTGTAATTAGTCTACCTTCCAGCTTTTATCCATATACTACTTACAGACCGTACTAACGAAGCAACACCTCAGAAGTAATGTTATGCAGTATATTGCTGTGTTTTATATGAAGTCCTTTGGAGCTGAAACAGATTATACTGACTATGGTATATTTCGATGATAGAAGAAGTGGAAATATCATCAAAACCGATGAAGAGTGATTACTTCACTGCAAACTGAACTCATCACACGATCCACATGACTGGTGCATTGTGGCCGAACACGGAAGAAACGAACTCCCACTGCCATAGCCTCCATCTCTGCATTGTGAGCAAATATTGTGGCGGACAGAATGGAGGCGTTTCCCCAGAGGATGGTAAGGGAGATGCCCCAGAGGATGGTAAGGGAGATGCGTTGAAAGAGCCATTCGATCTCGCGAGGCTCACACCTGCAGCTGGCCAACACAGCGCCTATGGTGGTGAGTAGGGAGGTAGCCCTAAGGTCAAGGACACCAGAAGTCTCCACTGCCAAGGGAACGACCGCAAACCTGTCGGAGAGCGTCCTTACCATTTAATCAGCAATTTACTCCCCCAGCCTAATAAAGAGTTTTTTTATTGTATTTTTATCTCTCTCTCTCTCTCTCTCTCTCTCTCTCTCTCTCTCTCTCTCTCTCTCTCTCTCTCTCTCTCTCTCTCTCTCTCTCTCTCTCTCTCTCTCTCTCTCTCACACACACACATTATGGTCTCACCTCATACCAGACAACACATCCATTTCGCCTGTAGGAAGGAAACTATTCTATCGTTAATTTGTACTATGTTTTCTTTACATTCGCGCGGTCTCTAACATTATTTAAACATGTTTTCGAGTTCATATTAATATTGAAGCATTTGCACAATCCTGTTCACACGCAGTACATAAATATAACCGTTAACAACATATAAAAAGCAATGGTACATACAATGTAAGGAATATTGTGCCAGCTTTGTTGTATAACAAAATACTGGTTTGTATGAATATAACAAAAGTCTCAGTTGTGTGTAAAGTTTAATTAACAAGTTGAAGTTATGTAGAATAGTATAGTTGACATGTCCATGAGTAGATGAAAGAATGAAGTAAAGTTATTTGTTACCGTTTTGAAGTTAGTTCGCAAGAGATCATGTTAGGGTTGCCAGGCGAACGCGCCTGGCCGAAGGGCCAGGCTAGTTAGAAGAGGGCAAATGAGAGGGAGAGAGCTGAAAGTTATTCCTTTTATAGGGTCCCAGAACGGAAGTGACAAAAAGGGTTCTGCCACCCCAACGAGAAGTAAATCCAGCTACGTCCTGTCTAGAGAGTGGTGATGTGATTGTCATAGTCATAAGGGAGGCAACTCTTGCTACATTATCCCCCGCCAGATTTTTAAAATATAAAAATCGAATGAACCATGTATGGCGAGCATGTAACACCAAAGTCCAGGCATGAAAATTACGAAAACAATGTTTGCAATAAAAGGAAAACAGCAAAATATAAGCATGCAAAAATCAATGAGTTTTAAAGTCAACATTTCAGGAAATTCTATTCTCAATATATTGATCATCATCATCACCGTTTAACATCCACTTTTCCACGTTAGCATGGGTTAGACGAGTTGTCCTGTTGTGAGCAATGCCAGGTCAGGTGACCGTGTCTTACTCATACAGAACTGTTTCTGGCTTGGTTTCTACAGCTGGTGCCTTTCCTAACGCCAACGTCATTTACAGAGTACTGGGTGCCTTTTGTAGTGACACCTACACGACCACTTTATAGTGTTGGCTGGGTGCTTTTTGTCGTGTCACCATCACGACGACATTACAGTGTGGGCTGGAGGCTTCAGCTTGTCCTCGTGGGAGATGTATGGGACATGTTGAAAAAAATTCTAGTGTGTATATATTTGTAGATACATTCAGAAATTATCAATTTTATTTGTTTGTTTATGTACATCAGGTTATTTCTTACATTACAACTAACAGTGACACGTCTCCACGCTAGCATGGGTTAGACGGTTTTGTTCCATTTGATGCGGGAATGGTCGGGAGACCATGTCTCGCTCGCACGGAAGCGTCTCTGGCAGGTTTTTTTTACAGCTGGATGCCCTTCCTAACACCAACCACATTTACAGTGTGGACTGGGAGCCTTTTCACCGTGTCTCCTACATGGCCTCCTTACAGTGTGGACTGTTGTGTCATCGCTAAGACAATAACACTGGATCGAGACCTTTGGCGCCATACCCTCCCCCTTTCCCCCCTTTCCCGTTCCGTCCACTGTGTCGATGACACAACAGTCCACACTGTGGACGGAACGGGAAAGGGGGGAAAGGGGGGAGGGTATGGCGCCAAAGGTCTCGATCCAGTGTTATTGTCTTAGAGAGGTGTAGGGTCTACTCACTCCGCAGCTTCCATCAATTTTCATTGCCCTGCACTTTTTATATAGCTGTCGTCCTTCACATTCAGCTGTCGGCCACATATAACATGTACATTCTTAGATAGCTTACCTCTGATCCAACTACATCTTTTATGTACCCATAGTTTACATTTGGGACATATTCGTATATTTTCAAACGTATATTTACGTGTAATGTAGAAAAGTAATCATTGACATGTTATAGTTATGACAAACATTCACCCACCCACAGAAAACAATAAAAAAAAGAATAAAATAAAATACTCTAGCATATTGCGGCATTTGTTCCTGCTCTTTACATTCAAATCCCACCCAGGTCGACTTTGCCTTTCATCCTTCTGTGGTCGATAAAATAAATTATCAGTCAAATACTGACGTCAATATAATCTATTTTACCCTCCCTACGAATTGCAGGCCTTGTATCTAGATTAGAAATCATTATTACAAACTACAAAAGGGCAGTGGATTGACAGAATAAGTAGAGCGTCGGACAACATGCTTAGCGGCATAGAGTTACGGCCTTTACATTCTGAGTTCAAATCCCACCGAGGTTAGCTTTGCCTTTCATCCTTACAGGGTCGATAAAATAAAGCACAATTAACGTACTGGGGTCGATATAATCGACTTTCCCTCACCTAAAATTGCTGGCATAGTACCTAAATCAGAAACCATTATTACAAACTACAAGGAAATCATGGTAAACGTATCCTTAAGGGGTCGATAAAATAAAGTACCAGTAATGCACTGAGTAATTGCTGGCCTTGTGCCAAAAGTAGAAACAATCATTACAAACTACAAGGAAATTACGGTAAACGTAGAAATATTACGTGAGTTGTACTGAATGACAACCACAAAAATAACTCCAGATTAAATGAATATAGAATGGTAAATAAAACATTATTGATAGTTGATACAATTATAAATTGCTTAAATATACAGAAAAATAAAGTATTAGAAAGAACCATAAATACCATAAATGAGAGAAAAAGGAAAAGAGGAACAAGGACTACTAGACAAAGGACAGGAGGAAAGGGAGAGTGTGACGGACTCTACACCTAGGTCAAAGCGGTGTTTCCACTGCGCACCGCGGACAATGACCAGCGACACCAGCTGCACAACCACTCCACCTCGCAGAGCTCCTAATATTATTGTAGAAGTAATTTTCCGCGTTTAAATATGTACATACTTTTAATTATCCAGGGAAATTTGAATAGGTGTAAGTAAGATCTTCATAATATGATTGATACATATTTTAAAAAATACGACGTGAAATTGTCCTGTTTAATGCAATGGTATAATATAATAACACTAATGACAAAAGTGAGGTAGGGCAGTGAAACAAGTGAGTTTGAAAAATAAACGTTACATTCAAATAAAACAGTCGGTGAACTTCTTTCCTGTGACGTCATAATTATATGAAAAATCTAAACATTGCTGGCCTTATGTCAAAAGTAGAAACAATTATTCAATGACTTCGAAGATATTTTATTCGGTAGAGCGTCGGACAACATGCTTTGCGACATATAGTTACGTCCCTTTACGTTATGAGTTCAAATCCCATGGAGCTTACGGGATTGATAAAAATAAAGTACCAGTAATGCACAGGAATCAATTTAAAGCATGGCTTGGATGCTGCAGGCTCGCCCTCCCAAAAGGTCAGGCGGTGCGGTATGACCATCTTCCTGTTCTGCGGTGGCAAACTCCTCTTCTGGGATGCCACTTGCAGCGACACTTTCTCCAGCCGCAACCTGGTGCAGTCTGCGACTAACCCAGGTACTGCTGCAGGTCGGGCTGAGGAGGCCAAACTCTCCAAGTACCGGTCGCCCTCCGACAGGTTTGCGGTCGTGCTCTTGACTCTAGGGCTACCCCCCTACTCACCACCATAGGAGCTGAGCTGGCCAGCCGCAGGTGTGAGCCTCGCGAGATTGTGGCTCTTTCAGCGCATCTCCCTTACCATCCTCCGTGGAAACGCCTTCTCCATTCTGTCCGCCGCAGCTGTGGGGCGGCCAGCACGTGAGACCCATTGCTCAAAATCCAGAGAGATGGGGAGGGCGAGAGAGATGGAGGAGATGACAGTGGGAGTTTGGTTTTTCCATGTTCGGACACATTGCACCTGTCATGTGGATCATGTGACAATTTCATTTTACTTGCAGTTGTAACGGTTGTCTCCCTTGTTTGGATTAACATCTAGACGGGAGGTAGAACCCTTTCTGTAACTTCCGGTCAGAACCCTATAAAACTAACAACTTTAAGTTCTCATTCTCTCATTGCCCTTTCGGCACCAGGCCAAGAGCCTCTCATTTGCCTTCCGGCGCCTGGCCTTAGCCAGGCGTCTTCTGCCAGCCGCGTTTGCCTGGCAATCAAAACGGTAACGACTAACTTTGTTTCATTCTTTCATCTATTTCTTTGACATTCTAACTATACTATCTACCATTGTTAATTAAATATTATCTACACAAACCATGTCTCGTTTTGTTACATTCATACAACCCAGTATCCTTGCTATACAGTCATTCACTCACACACTCAAAAATAAAGTAAATTCACAGATGAGGTAACGAAAACTAAGTTACCTGGTAATCTGTTTTTTTTTGTCTGTTTGTTGTTGTTCTTTATTAAAATTAACATAAAAATTAAAATTAAAATGGAATATTAGATGAAAAGAAAATATTGAGTTAAAATATCGACGAAGATGAGATTCCAAGTCCGACGCGAACATCCGAATATCCGAATGGATTATCAATCCATCACCTTAACCTCGTATTTCCGTAGAATCAGGAATACATTTCACTTGTAATAGGTAAAATGCACTATTCTAATTTTAAAAAAAATGAATATTTTTCTTCTCTGTTCAATTTTTTAATTCTCTGTATGTTTAGCTCCTCTGTTAACCCTAACCCTAACCGTAAATATATTACATTTGTTTTAATCTTTAGTCACTTTACGGATATAAACGACGGGGGGAATTGTAGGCGGGGTTCACCGCTTGCTGAGACGCAAACTTTCACTTTTGACAGACAAAACAAACCAGTGCCACAGTTTTTAATGACTAATCGTATAAAATAGCGGAAGTTTTTAAAACAACCATTGGAGCGTCGAGTGAGTTGAAATGTTTAGAAATATAGAAAATCTCGAACTCAGGAAAATACATGTGAACACAGCTTAGAAAATCGGGTAAAATACCCCTAAAGACAGAAAAAGTGGCCACATTTTCTGTCTTTAGGGGTATTTTACCCGATTTTCTAAGCTGCGTTCAGCGATATTTTCTACATTTTTAAATAATTGTTTCTACTGGTACTGGTACTTTATTCTATCGACCCTGTAAGGATGAAAGGCAAAGTTGACCTCGGCAGGATTGTCCAACGCTCTACCGATACTGCCAATCGAACAATGAAAGTATTTCTTTAAAGCGACATAACAAGGAGAGAGAAAAAGAGGCGGTAGATATTAAAATAAAAAAAGGGGCAATGGGAGAAGAACTATAAATGCAATGAAAAACGAATCTTACTACAAAAGTTTCATTTGTAATCCATTAGAAGAGAAGTTAGCATTCAATTTCTATAAAAGTTAACCATTTTCTTCAGTAACTGCTAATCCAGTGGGACATTCGAATTTCATTTTCGTTCCTACTTTAAATCAAATATTCTTTTTTCATCTAATATTCCATTCTGGAATTTTCTCAAAAGACAAGTTGAATTTAGAACATTTCTATTCGTTGTCGAGAGCCTTTTTTATTGCACCACAAACCTTGTGTATTAGATTCCTATGAAGAGTTACTGTAGGAAATATTCAAACATAATGTTTCAATATCATCTCTGGATTACTTTCATTAATGATCAACTCTTTCGTCCAGTAGAATGAGAACGCTAAATGAATTCATTCAATCACATTTTACAAATTGTAATTATGACGTCATAGATGAGAACTTCAGTTATTTTATTGAAATGTAACGTTTATTTTTAAACTCAAAATAGAGAAAGCGGAACAATTGAGTTCAAATCCCGCCGAGGTTAACTTTGCCTTTCATCCTTACGGGGTCGATAAAATAAAGTACCAGTAATGCACTGGGTAATTGCTGGCCTTGTGCCTAAAGTAGAAACAATTATATTTGTATTGGATTGGCAGTATCAGTAGAGGGTAGGACGCCATGCTTTCCAGCATAGTTACGTCCCTTTACGATCTGAGTTCAAATCCCGCCGAGGTTGACTTTGCCTTTCATCCTTACGGGGTCGATAAAATAAAGTACCAGTAATGCACTGGGTAATTGCTGGCCTTGTGCCTAAAGTAGAAACAATTATATTTGTATAAAATATATACCAAACACACCATAAAATTAAATTATGAAAATTTTACATTTTAAGAATATCTACTCACGGTAACGGACAAATTTACACCTTACATTAAATAATTGTTTCTACTTTTGACACAAGGCCAGCAATTATCTCAGTGCATTACTGGTACTTTATTTTATCGACCCCGTAAGGATGAAAGGCAAAGCTAAACTTAACCTGATTTGAACTCAGAACGTAAAGGGCCATAACTCTATGTTGCAAAGCATGGTTGATGACACTCTACCTATACTGCCAATAAATAATGTTAAGGAAATTTCTATTAACGTATTAATTCAATCTTACTGCAAAAGTTAGATTTGTAATCTATTAGAAGAGAAGTTAGTATTCAATTTCTGTCAAAATTAACCCTCTCTAGTAACTCAGTCAGAATTCTTACTGCAATGTCAAATATTTAAAGACAATATTCGAACACATTTTGACAAAACTCAAATACTTCTATTCCAAACCTATCCACTTTCACGTGATTCCATTTAAATTTCCTATTTTTTTTATAGACAACACCAACCAATTCTGAGAACCTTCGTAACGCAGTGACACTTCGCGTGATTCTATCTGTAATATTTAGTGAATTCTTTTGAGGTGGCCGAGTGGTTATGGCGATGGAGTGTTAATCGATTGGGAAATCGAATTTCATCTTCGTCCCTACTTTAAATCAAATATTTTTCTTTCCATCTAATATTCCAATTTACTATTAATTAAAATACGTCAATTTTAATTTAGTCATTACATTTCAACAAAGCTCGCACAATATTCCTTACAAAGACAAACGATAAAATAAAGTACCAGTAATGCACTGGGTAATTGCTGGCCTTGTGCCTAAAGTAGAAACAATTATTACAAAAATAAATATATAGTTTTAGATAAGAACGTCAGCGGGTGTTACTGGCCCTTGTCCGCGGAAATGCTTTTGCAGTTTTGTCAGCGGGGTGCAGCCCCCACACCCCCGCGCCTTTCTTTACCCCTTCCCCATTTGTAATGTTATTTATACCATAGTAAATAAAATAATATAACGTCATTATGTGGAGCGAGAAAAACAAATTCTTGCTATGAAAAAATCAGGAGACTAATATTCTTTTTCGAAAAGTTGAAGATTTTCAGCTACCATATATGGAAAATGATGTATATAAATGTAAAATGATTAAATATAAGTGTGTGTGTGTGTAAACCAGCGTTCGAATCGGAGACGCTGGTTACGAAACACGATCATTGACAACTAACGGGCAGAGAGAATCCCTTATGGTTGATTCACAACATGCTAGAAATAGCAGTCAGCATACTCGAGATGTTTTTCTTCTTCTTTGTTTTAAAAAAAATGGGTCTCAATAAAACTTCCTGGTTATACCCTTATTCTATTGGTGTACCTACTTTACGATTGTCAGTTTTCGTTTTTGTGTGATGCTCGAAGGAACCAACCATCAAACATCTCTATTATATTATGTATAGATATGTAGCAAGCAATGGCATTAATTCATAGATGCGGAATAATTTGGTCGTACTTTGTCACTCGCCACCCCTTAGGCTTGGCGGTGTATGAATAACAAAGTCGACTTCCACCCAGCAGTTGCTTCGCGTTTTTTTTTGTCTTCTTACCCATCAGTTGCGGCTTTCATTTCGTGGATACAAGACCTCACTAATTACATTGCCAGAATGAGGTGTAGAGTCAGTCCCTCCCTCACTCTCGCCCTTTCCTTGTTGCTTCATTCTCTTTTTTTCTCGTCTTTCCTACAGTTTTTAATGACCGAAAGTTTATAATAGCGAAAGTATTTAAAAACAACAACAACATATTAAACAGAGAGAGAAAGAGAACAAAAGAGGTGGTCATGTTAAAATAAAAAGGGCAACCAATATATCGAAAATTGACTCACTGCTGGTCAAGCGTCGAACCTGGAATCTAATCATCCATAGTGAGTTGTGTTATGCATTTTGAATTGCGCCACAAGACTGTACACTGTTGCTGGGTGACTGAATATTTATAAAAACCTTTCAGATGACAGCATTTTAAAATATCATTCGAGTACTTTTTCCCCTTTAATGTCCTCCTCTTGTGCAGCAGAAGAAAATATAACTAACTAATTAAATCTTACCGAAAAACTTACATTTGTAATACATTAGAAAAAAAAGTTAGCATTCAATTTTTCCTCTAGCAACTTTGTCAGCTACAGCTTTTAATGAATACAAGTATGAATATATTTTAACTGGAAGAGAGAAAAGGGAGAGAAGAAATATCGAATTTTAAAAAAGAGACAATGCGAGGAAGCATTTAATAAATAAAGAAGCGAATTTCCAGATTGCCAGGAGTCAAATCTTCTAATCCGCAATCAGACGTCATACCAATTTCGCTACAAGCCCGTTGATGCTTCCATAGTCACTCTAAATATTAACAACATTTTAAATAGCATTCAAATATATTTCTTGTCAATGACAAACTTGTCCAGCAGAAAAAAGACTATTAACTAATTAATTCAATAACTTGAAGAATACAAACTGAGGGATAGAATAGATATTTTCTGAACATATGCATATCCGAGGGTCGGTTGAAAAGTTCATAAACTGACCAAGATACTCTCATGGAATCACCAAATGAGGTTTATTTTTCAACATAGTCCCTGGAAATAAACAATGCAGTTATTAACAAGAAGAGTTGCAATTAATGCATGCAAGATTTCACAGCTTTAGCACCACTCCTTCACATTCAGTCTGTGAACTTTCCAGTCGAACCTCCTATATAGTATGTTGAAATGTTAGAAATAACCTGCTGAATATAGGCGTATGGCTTAGTAGTTAAAGCAAGCAGGAGGTTGTGAGTTCAATTCTCGGATCGGGTGATGCATTGTGTTTTTGAGCAAGACACTTTGTCACGTTGCTCCAGTTTACTTAGCTGTAGAAATGAGTTTCGACATCACTGGTGCCAAGCTGTATCGGCCATTGCCTTTCACTTGGAAAATATCGGTGGCGTGGAGAGGGGAGACTGCTATGCATGGGCGACAGCTGGTCTACCACAAATAACCTTGCCCAGACTTGTGCCTCGGAGGGGAACTTTCTAGGTGCAAATTAAATGGTTATTCCTGACCGAAGGGAGTATAAACACACCGAGTCATAAAGCTGTTACTTTCAGAATGTATGCTCAGATATACACACTTAAAGATGTATTAAGCAATAACAGAATAGCTAGTTTTTAAAGACCATGTTGAATTGTCTTTTGGGAAAATACAATATTCTATGATTTTGTAATTTTTATGTGCCTGTTGTTAAGAAACGATTCTTCCGTTCATTTGTACTATATTTTATTTACATTCATGAGATCTCTGACTTTATTTTAAAACGTTTTCGAAGACATTATTGGCAGAATCAGTAGAGCGTTGGAAAACATGCTTAGCGGCATAGAATTATGTCCCTTTGCATTCTGAGTTTAAATCCTGCCGAGGTTAGCTTTGCCTTTCATCCTTACGGGGTCAATAAAATAAAGTACCAGTAACACACTGGGGTTGATTTAATCGACTTTCCCCTGTCCCCTTCAAATTGCTGGCCTTGTGCCTAAAGTAGAAACAATAATTGGTGGTTAATAAAGAAACCATTACTGAAGCGTTTGGACAGTTATGTTTATGTGTAATACAAATAAAGCCATTGACGACATATGAAAAACAGTGATATACAGTGAAAATCGGGAGTTTATACAGAACAGACATTAGTTTGTCTTTGTAAGGAAAATTGTGCCAGCTTTGTTGAAATGAAATGACAAGATTATATTCATACATATTTTGATTAAAATTAAATTGGAATATTAAACGAAAAGAATATATTATAATTGTTTCTACTTTAGGCACAAGGCCAGCAATTACCCAGTGTATTACTGGTACTTTATTTTATCGACCCCGATACTGCCAATAAAGTATTATCGAAGATGGTGTAGCGAGGCTACTTGCATGGCGTCTAATAATAATCTATCCGTCCGTGATTTGGCTAAGTTAGACCAATCGTAACGGATATATATTTCAATTTCCGCCCAAACAAAGATTTTCCCGCTTCTTTTGTTTTCACAAAAGAGTTGCTGCTTTAATCGTGAAAAGGTAAACACCATTTTTATCCTTGACGTTCGACCACTAGCCATTATGTAACGACAACTCAGCTTCAGCTTGGCCGGTACCTCGGCCAGAGATCGTGTCTTCCTCTGCTTAAAACTTTTAATTTGTTTGTTACTGTTTGTTTGACATGTCAACTCAACTTTTGTAGTCGGTTTATAAATAAACAATTTTAAAAGCCTAATTCTTCTTGCATTCATCTTTAATGCAAACAATAGATTTTCTCGCTGTAACAAATAACTAAACATTAATCCTCTTATACCTTTAATGCCAACATGCCATTACATATTCCTTTACGGCTAACATTGCCTTCTCTCTCACTTCTACGTTACATACTCGCCATAACAAATAGCTGAACAATTCCTCGTGTTTTGAAAATAACAACAAAAATAACACACAATACCAACATGGCATAATATTATTTTTCTGCTAAACTCCCACAAGAATTTCTCAACGAACGAACAGTCCATCGCCTTAACGAGTTGGCCATCTTGTCATAAAGAACGAATAAAACAATTCAAATGTAATAAGGCAGAACTTTACTAGACAGCTTGACAGGAATCGTGCGAAAGTAGGTATTTAGCAGCATAGTATATAAATGTTATTGGGACACGAGTAACATAATAATGATGTCAACAGCAGAAATTAGAGATGAAATGTATGTTTATTTTTGTTGTAGCACAAATAATTGTTTCTACTTTTGGTACAAGGCCAGCAATTACCCAGTGCATTACTGGTACTTTATTTTATCGACCCCGTAAGGATGAAAGGCAAAGTCAACCTCGGCGGGATTTGAACTCAGATCGTAAAGGGGCGTAACTATGCTGGAAAGCATGGCGTCCGACCCTCTACCGATACTGCCAATCCACCGCCTTGTCGCACAAATTAATTGTTTCTACTTTAGGCACAAGGCCAGCAATTATCCAGTGCATTACTGGTACTTTATTTTATCGACCCCGTAAGGATGAAAGGCAAAGTCAACCTCGGCGGGATTTGAACTCAGATCGTAAAGGGACGTAACTATGCTGGAAAGCATGGCGTCCGACCCTCTACCGATACTGCCAATCCACCGCGTTAATTTGTATGGTTGAAGTTACACATAAAATGAGGTTACAAAAGGGAATGTACCATTGTGCCAAGCCCAAGGAAGGCCGGCAGGCCAAAGTGCAAAATCTCACCGTTACATGTTGTAGGTGTTGCTCCTTCGAAGTTCAGGATGCGAGAGCTGATTCTTCAAATCCCCGCGGGGAATTTCTCCCTCAGGGCGCGTAGGGATACATTCTCTTCTACTGGCGCTGATTGACTGAGCTGAGCCAAATCATGCACAGAAAATGTATATGAGCCCGCGGAATGTAGGTCACTACAGGTAGCCTTGGAATTGCTCTTTCACATTGTCCCCTTTTAATTTAATATTATCCCTCTTCTTATTCTTTAGTTTGTTTTTATTTTTGTTGTTTCTTAAATTTTGTTTAGAGAAATGTAATCGCTTGTTTAAACAGTCAGCTACACTAATTACTAAGAGCGAATATTTTATTTAGGCCTTCAATGTTGATGTGCGTTATTTCTCACCCACTTTCATTAGCCACTACAGCGTGTCCCGTGGGACATAATGCTGGCGTACTTGTTATTATGTTGTCCTTTTGTTGTTGCTGTTGTTTAGCACCAAGTCAGCCCTAATCAATCAGAACTATGATCGTAGGCATTCCAAGCATGACCACTGTCCTATTAGTACGTAAGATTACGTTATGCAATAGCACCCGTAACGCAGAGGAGCGGAAGCTCTCAAAATACCAGGACTTTGTAGTGACCTACATTCTGAGGGCTCTTGAATACATTCTCCGTACGTTGTTTGGCTCAGTTCAGCCAATCGCTACCAGCGTAGGGAGATGTATTTCAACTTCTACCCTAAGGGAAAAATTCCCGCTTCTTTTCAATAAACTTTCAACGTCGTAATGCCTTATGATGATATTTGCTACAACATTCCTTTTAACTGCTTCAACGGTGACTTCTCTGATACACAAACAAATATTAACATTCATAACAACACATATCTATATCCATATATCTCTCTCCTATTAACTATCATCTAACTACCAAATAACTTCTTCTAAAACTTGACCGACCATTCCTTTTCAAGTCGTTCGCGGTCTAGACGTTTGGTATCCTCAGTTCCCGAACAACTGCTTTCCTCCGCAAATTTGTGAAGAGTGCACTCCGCCCGAGGGAGAAGCCGCGTGAGGTGAAGTCCGACGCGGTGAGTATCACAGGCTGTCTGAAGGCAATGCTTTCGCCATTTTTTCCACTGGAATGAAAAATCTGCCACGCCTTTCCACCTTTCGTTTATAGCAGAACCTCGTAGTACGAGTGTCCCATTGTTCGAGCTGAGGTTCGTGCGAAATTTTGTTTTGAAGTGCGAGTGGAAATCCGCAGTACGAGCGAGTTTCAATCAATTATTAAAACCAGTTAACATATTTCTTTTGCATTCTCTTTTATTATGTTTTTATAATTTTCATTTTCCTTGTAACTGCACTTTTTCTGTTTTAAAACCAATAAAAAATGATTTTTGGGTGGTTTGGAGGGTGGAGGACTGGAACGGATTAAGCCGTGTAACAAAAAAAAATTTTTCTCTGTTCCTGGCTTGTAATCATTTTTTTGTGTTCCTTAGGTCCCAAATAAATAAAAAAGTGCTATTAAACAGTTACAAGTTTGGGTTTGTAAACATTTTAAGCTATTCACTAGAATTATTTGTATGCTGGATTTTTCGATTTTGCTTATGTTAAATGATTTTTTTAAATATATGTTTCAGGTTAAATTAAAATTATAAAATAAAGAGTAATACCTAAAGAAAATTATAAAAGTGCAATAAAGTATAAAATTGTTAAAAAGTGGATTAAAAAGATTTATTGATACAGTATTTTCGCACCCTGAATAAAGAGTAAGTTGTGTTTTAAGCATTCGTCTCCAGGATGAAGCAGTGGACCTTGGTCAAGGAGGAAGTGCAGGTGACAAGTCAGAGAAGTCGACACGAACCTTTCTCAGGCTTTTACACTCTTAGGGATGGCCTCTGTTTCTGCCATGACGTGCCTGGACTGTTTGACGTTATTGGGGTGCCGTTTGTGCCCAAGGAGTGGCGGCTATTTATAGACAGCTCCACCACAAGTTTGAAGGCTGTCCTCCTCCACAATGGAAACAAGTTCCCGGCACTGCCCCTAGCTCATTCAGTCTGCCTGAAGGAAGATTACTACAGTGTGAAAGTCCTCTTGGAAGCTCTGCAATACAGCCAGTACAATTTGGAGACTTCAAGATGGTGGCTTTCCTGCTTAGACTCCAAGGAGGCTTTATCAAATTCCAATGCTTCCTCTGCCTTTGGGATAGCAGAGCCACCTCTGACCACTACAAAAGAAAGAACTGGGAGCAGCAAACAGGGTTTGTAGTTGGGATCCGGAACGTCATGTGGGAGTCACTGGTTGATCCCAGGATTGTGCTCAAGCCGCCACTGCACATTTAGTTGGGGTTGATGAAGCAGTTTGTGAAGGCTCTCAACCAAGAATCAGCCGCTTTTAAGTACCTTCTTGAGTTATCTGAGGCCAAAATCAAAGGTGGAATTTTTGTTGGACCTCAGATAAAGAGGGTGTTTGAGTCTACTGAGTTCTCCAATAAGTTCAATAGGATTGAGAGACCAGCATGGACTGTTTCAAGGCAGGTGTTAAGGGCTTCCTGGGCAACTACAGAGCTGAAAACTATCAGGATCTGATAAAGGCTTTTAGCGCCATGGGATGCAGGATGTCGCTTAAACTCCATATGCTGGACGCTCACCTGGAAAAATTCAAGGACAATATGGGCGCCTATTCAGAAGAATAAGGCGAACGATTCCACCAAGATGTGAAAGAGATAGAGCGGAGGTACCAGGGCCACTACAATGAAAAAATGATGGGGGACTATATCTGGGGGCTAGTGCGGGAATGCGACCTGGACTACAACCGCAAATCCAGGAAATCCAGTCATTTCTGACGTGTATAAGTTGCTTTATAAGTGTTATTTATTTTTACTTGTTTGCTTTTGATAAGCTTGTGTAATAAAATAAATATATACTCTGTTGATTTAATTATATGAACTGATAAATTAAAAAAAAATGTGTTTTTTCTTGAAAAATATGAAAATTTCGAAATATCAAACTCCTGACCACAAACCCAAACTCCTGATTAAATATTAGTGTTTTTAAAAAATAATAATGGGATATAACAAACCAGGAAATGATACTTAGAACCGGGCAACAAAAAATATGTTACACGGTGTTATTTATATTTTAATTTCAATGGGGAAAATTGATTTGTAAAACGTGTAATTCGTAAAACGAGCTTGGTCATGGAACGAATTAAACTCGTACTGCGAGGTATCACTATACTCTCATTGGCAGTATCGGTAGAGCATTGGACAACATGCTTTGCGGTATAGAGTTACGTTTCTTTACGTTCTGAGTTCAAATTCCGCGAAAGTTAGCTTTGCTTTGCATCTTTACGAGGTCGATAAAATGAAGTATCAGTAACGCACTAGTGTCGATTTAACGGACTTTCTCGCTACACAAAACTGTTCGCCTTGTGCTTAAATCAGGCACCATTATTTAATTTTTGTAAAATTTTATTATTGCATTATATAATTCAAATTTGTGAAATAAAGTATTTTAGAATTACCTATTACGTATGGGAAATAACTCTACTTAATCTTTTATATATGATATAGGGGAAATAACCCTGCTTAATCCTTTAGAGTAGAGACTGGAAAATGTACCAGATCAGCCAACCAGCAGCCTATGGGAACTGGCTTTTAGGCCAAATTTCATCGTCGTAGAGATTGGAATCAGAGGGCATGTCTGCCTATGATTTCATGAAACAACGCTGGGAAAAAAAGGACCAAAGCTTTAAAGGCAATAGCAGATGCAATGGAGAAATGTTCCAGCTGATCTGGTCGAGTAGGAACAGTGGGTGTCTGCTCGTGAGTGCATGGGTATCTAAAACCAATAGTGAAAGCATCGTATATACTCCCATTGTAGTATGTTGTATATATATATATATATATATATGCATATCTATGTCTGCCGAGCACACAAGAAGGAGGACATGTTTTTTTTCCTGCGGCATATCAGATAATCGGATTTTCATCCGAAGTCAACGTTCCCATGCCAGCAAATGCATACGTTACATCATGGATTGCATAAGGGAACCGTTGAACGATTTATGTAATAGCATCTTTTTTAATGTTATTCTTATACTGAATCTCCATTATAATAACTACCCACTACGAATGCTTACTCTTGTTTTTTACCAAAACAATTTTTACTGAACACACGCGCGCGCGCGTGTGTGTGTGAAGGCGGGTGGCTGAGTGGTTAGAGAATTGGATTCACAATCGTGAGGTTGTGATTTCGATTCCCAGGGAGATGCGTTATGTCCTTGAGCAACACACTTTATTTCACGTTGTTCCTTCTGCCTGGACTTGCAACCGACAGATAGCATTAGCAATTGGAAACATTGTTTCCTCGGTCCGATTTAACGAGCTCCACCTCACTCGTTAAGCGAATAAGGTCTGGGATCTCTCTCTCTCTCTCTCTCTCTCTCTCTCTCTCTCTCTCTCTCTCTCTCTCTCTCTCTCTCTCTCTCTCTCTCTCTCTCTCTCTCTCTCTCTCTCTCTCTCTCTCTCTATATATATATATATATATATATATATAGAGAGAGAGATGTGTTGTATTGAAGCAAATAACTGTGCATCTACTCTGGGATTTTTACATAACCTTACCTATTGAGTACGCTTGAGACACAATCGGTACTACCAGGAAAACTTATGTTAGCCCCGTCAACTTATATATATGCATATATATATATATATATATATATATATATATATATATATATATATATATATATATATATATATATATATATATATATATATATATATGTATGTATATATATATATATATATGTGTGTGTGTGTGACACCTGAACCTCTCAAGAAAACTCTCATAACCCAGTGATGTAGCTGTGACCGGCGAAAATAAGGCCACCAAAACTGCAATATAGTGGGAGGTAAGACAAGGAATCATACCGCATCGTCCCTTCGCGCGAATTAATAAGGGACGCGTTCAGGCCTAATGTAGAGAGGCCTTTTCGACAAATATATTGCAGTCTCCATTTCACGTCGTAAAAAATGGCGATGGGCCTGCGACCTGTCCTGGGAGGCATTCGATGGACACACAAAGATTGCGTATCCCGTGACTCCAAAGAGGATTCGGAAGGGAACAAACCTTGATATATATATATATATATATATATATATATATATATATATATATATATATATATATATATATATACACAAAATATAAAACAATCAAATTTTTGCTTAATACATTTAATTGCTGACGATCATTTCTTCCAGGCAACTGTCTGGAATCATCGGAGCATACACAATGTTTAAACAAGTAATTACATTCCTAGTCCTAAGAACATTCATTAAGATACATTACTATTGACAATGTCAGTGACATCATATTGAAAAGCAAGAGTGACAAAATGATATTATATTAAACAGCTAGTAAAGTATTAGAAGCTGTTGTGAAGAGGTTATTACATAACGTGATAATAGTGAGCATATTATATAGAAAGTTATTCATAAAGGTAATACAGGTGCAACAAGATATCAAGCAAATACATATTACAGTAAAAAGATATCATAGCACTGAAAAGTGTTATAATAAGGGTATACGAAGCAAAATATACAGAATATTAATAAAAGCATGCGTGAGGTAAAATAGAAAATGAATATATCAAGCTTATTAAATACAGAATGTTTAAAAAATGTTAAAAATGGCATGCATTATGGTAAAAATAGATACGTAATGATGTGATTAATAAATGTTATTTAATGTGAACAATATAAGTAAAATAAGATAAGTTAATAGCATTCAAAAATGTTTATATTAGAGTTAATGTAGAAATGTTTATGTTGGGTGTAAAGCAAAGGTTTAATATTTGGGATGTATATATTTATAGTTGTATCGTATGTGATATAGGTATAGTTTAAATATATGTACGAAGTAAACATTAATTCTACTGTTTTTGTTGCCATGTCAATATACGTATTAGAAAGATATTGTATAATTCATTCCTCTTTTTAGATTCTCTATTAAGGATTATTTCACGTTCCTGTCTGTGTAACTTCTGATAAGAATTATTTCACGAAGTCTAAAGATAACAATGTTTAAAAATAAGAAAAAGATATTCATATATATATATGGGAGAAAAATAACAGCTGAATCTCAAATTATAAAGAAGAATTTAAAAAAGAATCCAGCGAATAAAACCCCTTTTTGAAGAAAGCAAAAATCGACACCACGAAAACTCTCACTAACACCACCCACAAAAACGCAACTCCAATATTCAGATTATCTAAGAGAACGTCAATATAGACGAGACTTTGACAGACATTTTGAAGAAAGAAAAATCAGAAGATTTCCAAGACAACCTCCACCATTTCAACTCATAAATAGACCAACAAGGAGTAATAACAGACCACACACCCGGATGTACCTCAACAATCCCGGACAAAACAGAATAATCACAAGGAAAATACATATAAAGACAGAACAATAAACATAAATCCAAACTTCAGAGAGAATAGACCCAACACAGGGAACTACAGAAATAATTTCAGACTGAACCAAGACCAATACACAACACAAGTTTAAGGAACAGTATAAAGGATACAATAGGGAAATACATAACAATTACAAAAATTACTACATACAAAATACTAATAGGAGGAATAATATAGAATATACCTCCCTAATGACCGTTTTCTTAGAGATGAATCAGAAGTACAGGGACACGAGATGGCCCAAAGTCATGAAAAACCGAAGATAATCAGCCTTTCACAAAAATCACTAACACCCACGCAAACATATATCCTAAATAAAGGATTAACATTTACACCATCACCTCAAACACCAAATATAGCAGAAATTAAAGATGATATTTCGGATTTCTGTAAAAGACTCAGACTAGCGGAATATTTTTTTAAAGAAGATAGTGACAAATCAATAGTAGAAAAAACAAAACAAAAACAAAAAAGAATACCAACTCCAAGGGGCTGAGATGCAGCCCTGGATGAATTCTGTGACCACATCTCAAACTTCCCAATTGAAAACCTGAAAACGCCACAAACAAAGTCAAACTTCAGTAGACAACAATGGAAACAACTAAATGAACTAAAACGGGATAAAGATATTATTATAAAAGAAGCTAGCAGAGGAGGAGGAGCAGTTGTCATAATGGGCACAGACATTATGCAGAACATGCTACGAGACATTACATACTATAAAGAAACCAAAGAATACAAACGGCATAAAGTGATGAAGTAACCCACATACATACCGAACCTGTCTAACAGACAAGGAATTTAGAGGTAAAACAAGCAATCTCTATGGACTATCTAAAGTGCATAAACACAAACTAATTAATGAGGCATGCAAGATGATGAAAACAAACCGTGTAAATATACCCACACCAATCGTCTTAAAACTAAGACCCATCATAGCAGGCCCAATTTGTGAGACACGTTGCCTAAGTAATTCAACTTGACTTCTTATTTAAAACCGCTCATCCGGAGTTTCATACGAGATTACCTAAATTTTCTCAACCATCTATCAAATATAGTAAGCCAAAATATTTATATAGTTTCATTTGATGTTGTGAACTTATATAGCAACTTCCCTCACGACTACGGAATCGAAGCTATCCAATTCTGGCTAAACGCATTCTCGCTACTTGCTTGAGCAGGTCGAAGTGATGCTTCTCTTTCGAGTCACCGGAGTCGAAATGGCTTAAAGAAAAAAGTTATCTCATTTCATCCCAAGCTAGCCAGACGACTGACGCCAACCGAGATAAAGAGAAATAACAGCCAGATGTCATTCGGGGATCAGTATGTATGAAGAGATTTCGCTACACATTAATGTTTTTCATTTTTTGACACACTCTACCTTAAATGTTTGCATGCACAGACGCACACACAGATTTCATTCATGTAGGGATATTGTAAGATTTTCTTGCGCGACTAGTTGACGTAACGGAATAGCTTACGCATTGCAACAGTCTAGACTGAAAGAGGCTCGCAAATTAAAAGAAATGAGCAGACGCATTCGCTACTTGCAATTGCAAACAACGCTGATAGCTTTACGTCAACCTAGTCACACGTTCCCAAATGACTGCGGAATGCACTTCGTTTTTTTTTTCAATATATGTAGAGCAACTCACGGCCCCACGTAACTAAAGCCAGCATAAATCTCAATTCCGCAAATTTTTTCTTTTGTTTTGGAATTTCGCTACCTATTTTGTTATCGATATGGGCGGGGAACTAATGCAACGAAATCTCTTCGCACATACTGATCCCCGAATGACATCTGGCTGCCAATTCTCTTTTTCTCGGTCGTCTGGCCAGCTTGGGGTGAAGTGAGATAAGTTTTTCTTCAAGCAAGTAATGCGATGTGGCACTTAGCATAGCAAAAAGTTTTGGCCTTGTCGACAAGGGCTCCGACAGCAATTCTTCCATCAGCACTTCAACCACACACATAATCATATGCCTCTTCATATAGACAACACAGTTCTCTTGCACAGCGAGCAAACTGCTACCTATGCTGGTATGTACATCCTGAAACAACTTGTCACTTTGTAATCTAACGTAGCATAATAAACATATTATTTTTCCTTTTTGCTGAAATGAAGAAAAGTTATATCTCTAACCAGAATTATAGTATTTGTCGTGTTTATCATCCTCTTCAACAACAACCACTAACTTCGCTTCATATATATTGGTTATTAGAAAAACAAAGCACATTTGTTGACGTTCAATGATACGTTTATTAATAATAGTTTCCCTTACATGTGTTTTAGTACATTACGTAACTGACGGCCTGTGTCGGACGCCATGCTTTGCAGCAAAGAGTTACGGCCTTTTATGGTCTGAGTTCAAATCCCGCCAAGGTTAACTTTGCCTTTCATCCTTACGGGGTCGATAAAATAAAGTACCAGTAATACACTGAGTAATTGCTGGCCTTGTGCCAAAAGTGGAAACAATTATTACAGGGCGGTGAATTGGCAGTATCGGTAGAGCTCAGACACCATGCTTTGCAGCATAGAGTTATGGCCGTTTATGTTCTGTGTTGAAATTCCGCCAAGGTTAACTTTGTCTTTCATCTTTACAGGGTCGATAAAATAAAGCACCAGTAATACACTGGGGTAATTGCTGGCCTTATGCGAACAGTAGAAACAATTATTACACAGTTCATGATTACACACTACGCTGTTGCTTTAATGTATCTCACCAAAGGGACTGTGTGTGTGTGTGTGTGTGTGTGTGTGTGTGTGTGTGTGTGTGTGTGTGTGTGTGTGTGTGTGTGTGTGTGTGTGTACGAATAAGAGTGGGTAAATGGAAAAGAAAAAGAGTGAGGAGGAAATTTCATTAACCTAGAAACAATTGTGAAACTATATTGAAACATTATGTAATTCATGTACTACGACAGAAACTCCCTCTTCCTCTCATACCTCTTTGAAACATAATGGACGGTTCTTACGTTCTTTCGTTCGCTTATTATGCTACTCTGACGAACAGAACTTTAGGTGAATGTTGCCTCATCGTCCCAGTAAACAGAATTGAAAAAGCGTTAACTCCGGAAGATATCAAGAGAGATATACTGAAAGATAATAGCCGATAGTATAAAATAGACATTCTCTAATTTCTGAAATTGTACCTTGATGTATTTTGCCTGTAGATGGTTTGGCTGATAATTGTTTTGAGAAAGCAAAATACAAATATTTCAACTGAAATTAAAAACGTCTGCAGGTAAATAGATTAATTTGCCATTTGGCCAGGTTCCAAGTGCTGGGGAGTAACACATGTTATATCACAAACTGTGTTACTTAGAATAATTGCGTTTATTATTCCGTGTATGAAGGGATATTACTATAGTAACGCTATATATGTCATATCGATCGGTGGACCTCCGTCCGTTTCAGTGATAAGTGTTTCAGCTTTTAGATCATCGGAAAACCTTGCTCATGAAATAATCGTGTAAATGGCTGAGCATTCCAGAGACGAGTGTATTCATAACTTAAATTCTTAGGGTGATTTGATGTGACCCAGTGTGAGACAAGGCGGAAAATTTGAATTACATATATAGCCCATCCAACGGGTTCCCAGGCTCCCAAATAATTTCTGTCAACCCAATATTTCTCACAAGTCTTGGGCCGCCCCACAGCTATGGTAAATAACATTTGCCCAAGTGTCACGCATCGAGATTGAACCCGGGATCTAATGGTTGCAAGACAAACCTTTTCACTTTTCGACCATGTCTCAACGTTTTCAGTTTGTTCAGAGAGTTCTTTGAATTTGGATGCAATAGTAATCGCATACGTGGTCCTAACCTCATCAGCCAGCACTTCCCACTGTATCCGTTGCTCGAGCTGGATCTGCCAGCTTTGTGGGTTTTCTTGACTTTAGGTAGTCTCAGGGCGCAGATAACAAGATGGTGATCAGTTGACAACTCAGTCCCTCTATTAAAACAAGCATCCAGCACAGCAGTGAAGAGATTAGAGACAATAAATAAATAAGTTACTAACCCCTGCCCTCGAGTTCCCTTTTATGATGTATACTCATGGATATATTTGTGCTGGAAGGTGTTCACAATAGAGAGCCCATTACTAGAACAAAAGTTTAATAAGGCCTCTCCGTTCGCATTTCGATAGAGATCACCGATCCTTCGAATCACTCGTTTCCATGCCAGGTGATCAGTGTCATTGAAGTGCATTGAAGTCTTCCATTGGGATATAAGACTCAGTCGCAACCTCATCTTTCGCTGCAGTTACTTCATCAAGGAAGAATCTGTATTCGAACTCTTTGCCGTATAAACTTGCTCCATCCACGGAGATCTTTCTTTCATCCAAAGCTTCAAGAGGCAAATCCTCTTTCCCAGTGGAATCCATTCCTTAACACATATTCCGGTAGAGGAGGAGCCATGCATATATATATATATATATATATATGTGTGTCGATTGTATATATTTTAGATGTAGCGTGGGAGATGACTTGAGTTCAGTATTATTGTTCGTTTTGGCGTGGCAGATGTAATTGTAATGCTGTTGGCTTGATGGGGGATTCCGTGAATTGCTCTCTCTCATATAAGTGTTGTGAGAAAATTGTGACTTGGCAAATGAATTGAGTCAGTGTGTCGAGATGTGTGGCTGCAATCGTTGTCATAGTCAGTAGTTGAAAGTTGACGGTTGAAAGTAAAGCTGCCATTAACAATATTCGATTAACAATAACAAACATCGCTTCTTTAAGAATTTTTATTAAGAAATAACTCACGTGGAATCTATTGTTGACAATGCAGGAAACAACGAGGAACCAAGTGGATGTTGTGTTGTTTGAGTGGTTGGTTTGCCTGAATGCAGTAGTAGTGTGATAAGATGCATTGAGCTAACCTTTATCGAGGTACCAACCCTGTCGAGAAGGATGAAGTTTTTTTATTTTTAGCTAAGCGCTTCATTTCTCTACTACTTGAGCAACTCGAAGTGATGTCCTCTTCCGAGAAACGAGAGCGGAAAGGCTTTAAGAAAATCTTATCTCAAATAACCCTAAGTTGGCCAGTTTCTCCATATATAAAGAAAAACTGAACATCGTGTCGTTTAGGGGTCAGTATATGTGGAGAGATTTTGCTACATACACACACACATACACACACATAAATACACATATATATCTTTGTATATATATATATGCACACACACACACACCCACACACACGCGCACACACACACACACACACACACTCTCACATGCACACATATATGTGTGTGTATGTGTGCGCTGTGTGAATACATATATATGCAGAGAGAGAGAGAGAGAGAGAGAGAGAGGGAGAGAGAAAGAGAGAGAAGAGAGAGAGAGAGAGAGAGAGAGAGAGAGAGAGAGAGAGAGAGAGAGAGAGAGAGAGAGAGAGAGAGAGAGAGAGAGAGAGAGAGAGAGAGGGGGGGGTACACCGCACACATATAAATGTATGTACACTGAACATTGCTGGATGAAGGAGAAGCGGGAGAAAGAGAAAAAAAGATGAGGAGATCCACATTTATCTTATTGTCCAGTCTGCTGGATATGTGGCTTGTTTCCGTAGCAATGTCCACTCTGTCTAAATTTGGTTGACTCATGTGTGTTGAAAGAACAGTATTGATTTGTTCCATTAGTTCAACACATCATGTTTAACATTTATGGCTATAGATTTTTGTATGTATGTATGTATGTATGTATGTATGTATGTATGTATGTATGTATGTATGTATGTATGTATGTTTCTCTTTCTCTTAATTTCGAGTACATTTTTGACCGGCCACCTTCCTGGTGGCAAGGTTGTAAAAGAAAAGAAATTGTCTTCCCTTGAATCGCAAGAAGGGTTTGCCAGATATCGCGGCCGTTTGTTCGAAGAATATGAATTAGGGAGCTGCGCTCTTTGTTCACAAATCCAAGTTCAATCATACTTTGGTTCAAGCGGGTTGGTATATAACATGTAGCTCTAATAATAATGGGTATAAAGTTGAAGGTATATCTTGGATACTGGATTTGCAAACTCCTTATCAATGGTCCGTATATGTCCTCCACCTGTATTTTTCTTACAACGTTGACATCAAGTGGCTAGCTGATCTCTACAACAGAGCACTTTTTCAATGTATATATATGTATGTATGTAACAAAACCTGTCAAAGGGCAAAGGAGCTCTTAAGAGTCAATGACCATCCAAAATCACCGGGAGAGATGACCCCTTAGCCTTTGTCAAGGCAGAATTATAGGAGAAGGAAAACTCTGATATAAAACCTGCAACCCTGATGGTATCCAATGATGTTGACTTGTTCTTCTTTTTGGTAAATATCATCTTGGTTAAGAGAGTGGGACTGGCTTTGTGCAGTGCCTTTGTTCACTATAAAAGCTTCACGGCACAGGCATTGCTTTATATCTGGAGATCTCTCTGCACTTGTCATCACATGGTACCATGGGCCCAGCACTATGTGTCAGTAATTGTCACAAGTGTAGTGTTTGTACCAGAGTTTTCAAGTCGCTGGCTGGACTAAAAAGTCACACTCGTTCAGCGTATCGGTAGGGGTTCTCCTACATGGATATAAAGTAGTGGTCGTACTCGAAAACGAGTTGGCAACCACCATGTATGTATGTATGTATGTATGTATGTATGTATGTATGTATGTATGTATGTATGTATGTATGTATGTATGTGAGGTCCGAACGAGTATCCTCTACTTCCAACTAACTTACCCTCCGCCTCAGGGTCCCGGCCGAATGGATGGAAAATGCATTGCCATGGAGGGTGGTGAGGGAGACACGCTGGAACAGCCACTCCACCTCGTGGGGCTCACACCTGTGGGCGGCCAACTCTGCTCCGGTAGCAGTGAGCAGGAATGTGGTCCGGAGACCAAGAACGCCGGAAGTCGCCACTGTTAGAGGCTCTACCATAAACCTATCAGAGAACGGCCGATACTTGGACAGTTTTCCCTCTTCAGCCTACGGGCAGCGAAGCTTGGGCTGGTAGCCGAATGTACCAGGTTGCCGCTAGAGAAGGTGTCACAACATGTGCCATCCCAGATGAGGGGCCTACCCCTGCGTAACAGGAAGATTGCCATGTCGTCTTGCATTTTGCCGTCCTCTCGGTCTAACCCCGTTGGCTCGAGCAGGGAAGAGAATCCTGCGCCGTTCAGGCCATGATTTATGATCTCATTGAGAACAGCATGGCGTGAGAGGCGACCAGCGCTGTAACGGCATGACAGTGGGTGGTGACCAAAAGGATCCACAGTGGAACCGCAGCGGCATTTGTAAGTTTCACAAACCCAGAGGTCGAGCCTCAGGGAAACACCGATGCGCAAGCAGACACTGTCCAGCTGGGGACTAGTCACAAGTGGTTGTTGTTGTTGTTGTTGTTGACGTTGGACTGACAGAGCAGGCCTCTAGTTCCATTTGCCCATCAAACCATGTTGTCGTTGTTGTTGTTGATGTTGCTGTTGTTGTTGTTGTTGTTGTTGTTAGCCTGGTAGAGCAGACCTATGGTTCCATTTGTTCATCAAATCATGTTGTTGTTGTTGGTGGTGGTCTGGTTGAGCAGAGCTATGATCAAAGGAGTTCCAGCATTCACCTTTCCGTCATGTGTAACTTACGACAACATTATCAAATGTGTTCTTCCATTTATATAGTGTGATAGGAAGGGGATTTGGTTGCTATTTCTAGCAAGTTCGTTGTTGTTTATTCAGAGGGGAAAACTTACTGAGCAAATATATAATTGGCGCGCGCGCGTATATATGTGTGTATTTGTGTGGCGTATGCGTGTGTGTGTACGTGTGCATTGTGTATCTGTGTATGTGTGCGTGTGTGTGTGTAGTTGTAGTAGTAGTAGTAGTAGTAGTAGTAGTAGTAGTAATAGTAGTAGTAGTAGTAGTAGTAGTAGTTAAAATGCCCATTTATTTTCCTTATGGACTCAGTATTGCCAAATATTTAAGTTCGTCTCGCAATCATAAAGTTCCGGATTCGTTCGAACTGCATAGCGTCTGAGGCAAGTGTCATTTACCATAGCTTCGAATCGACCCAAGCTACGTGAAAGAATTTGGGTTGACGGTAACTGTCTGTAAGCCCGCCTGGTGAACTAACTGCACATATAAATCTGAGATTTGTGGTACACATGTCTGTGAATGCTCAGCCTCGTAAACTATATTACAATATAGACTACTTGCAATTCAATGGGTCGGTTTTGTCATGCACTGTGTCATGTTGAGTCTCCTTAAGAATGATCCTAAAGCAGAGTTACCCAAACTTTTTCAAACTCGGAACCCTTTTTTGTTCAGAAAAGTTTGGAGGGAACCCTAAGGTCTAATACTGTTATATGGTCGTAATATAAATATACTCCTGTACCTTTTTTTCACAGAACTCAAGACACTCCTTTGCGGAGCCCTTGGGTTCCGCCGAACCCACTTTGGGAGCCACTGTCCTAAAGGTAGCGTATCGGTAGATTACTCAACATTACATTACAATATGGATTATACTTTTAATTCAAAGCGAAGCGTCAGCCTAGCCATACACTATGTCACGCTGAATCTCTCTGAGAATTATGTTAATGGTACACGTGTCTGCGGAATACTTAGCAATTTTCATGTTAATTTAGAAGTGAGGAAATGGAATTATTAACCCTAGATATGGGTCATCCCAGATACTGTTAGCTGGAGCAAGTGACTGGGGCTTGTATAAGGTAGAGTAGTCATTATCTACTATCCAAGGTATTCCATTACCACTGATAGGAGCCTATCCCAGGAAGTCAGCTGGAGCCAACTGTATCTGGAATTCGTGTACGGTAGAACCGTCACGCCCTACTTATAATGACTAAGCCTGCTAGTATAGTTAAATATTTACAGTATCTAATTTCAAAAGAGAGGAAACAGCAGGCTTTCTCTAGTGATATACGGAACACGACTAGATTTATACCTTGGGGTCCTGAGGCAGTTCAGGTTTGGTGGGACTCTCGTATAACGAGGCACACACAGACACACACACACACACACACACACACATATATATATATATATATATATATATATATATATGCAGACATAAGCAGGAAGAGAGAGAGAGAGAGAGAGAGAGAGGGTGGGAAGAGAAAGACAGCAGAGACTGAATAGAGTGGAAATAAAGGACTCGTCATTGTGTATATACACATACTCATACCCACACACAAGCATATAACCACACACACACACACACACACATATAAATATATGCACACATCAAGCACCATCATTGATAAACTATACATACACATACATATGCGTACATATACACTATATGCTTTCGCCAATTCGTGTCGCTAAAGTAAAGAACCTTTGATAAATTGACACTAAAGTGACCTTAATTACATTTTTAAAAACCTACTCTCTAAGATAAAATTAACTTTTATGAAATGGGGATCCTGATCGGTGAGGGCTTTGGGCATATTTCCCTGGTGATATGTGGCAATACTGCCCCCCTAAGATCATTACGTACGTGGTGTTGGTGTCCCTCTGAGATCCATAGATATATGATAATGTTGTCGTCCTGAGAACAATAGATATGTGTTGCTTCACTGAGAGCCATAGGTATGTAGTGATACCATAGATATGTGGTAATGGTGTCTCCCTGAAAGACATAGATATATAGTAATGGTGTCGCCCTGAGAGCAATGTGGGATA